>BMAO01034452.1:0-306254 GCA_019973975.1 Trichonephila clavata | reverse complement strand
CATTTTGTACTTTTTGAAACCATAATCCTTTGTAAATAACGTGTAAAAGATTCGGATTATTTAATTTAAATTTAAAAGAAGTATACCTGTTTGAAAATTGTTTACATTTTGACCCCTCGAGACAAAATTAACACCCCTGAGACCCCTTATACTATGTCATGCATAGATTCTAAATTTGATCTGTTAAGAATTTATTCACAACATATAAATCACAATGTGCAAAATACAGGATTTTATACAATCTTTTTTTATTTCTAATTGACTGCGGGTTGGGTTTTTCCATTGCAGACATTGTACATTCCCTGGAAGCTGGTATCTCTTTTTAGTGCGGCACCCTATAGGCGAAAACGAATCACCACAGGTAATTTTGACGCTCAGTTTCCTTTCTAGAGGGAAGCACCAGGGCTCGGACGATGCTCAGGGATGACGATATTGCCTCTGGGCTTAAGAATCTGGTATATAAATAAAAAAGGAAGTTCACGGCGAGAAATAGATATTAATTAGAAAATAACTCTTGCAAATCTTTTCTTACATAGTATGGTATGTTCGCCGAATCGTTATCCCCCTCCCTGATAGCAGTACTTGCTTTACTGATAGCCGTTTGACCATGCTACAAAATGTATGAAATATCGTAGAAAGGCTTAAAATGAGATTATTCAAAATTTCAATGTTTCATAAAACTAAATCTGGCACGTAATTGTAAGGGAATTCAAAAAGAGATTTTTTCATTTCAATGTTATTTTATGCATTTTCTTTCAATCAAGGTTACTTGTGATACTCTATTTTAGATCCAGCTGGATTTCCAAACAATTTGGGAAATAATCAAAACATGCAGAATGTGCCAAACAATCAACAGCCATCAAACCAAGGTGATTTTGTGTATATATTTTGTTTCTTTAAATGAGGGGAAAAAATGAGTAGTTTTTATAAATATATACATAAATTAAGATGAAAGATTTTCGTTTGTCTAATCTTTCAAAATGAATAAAGTAGTTTCGGAAATAGTTGTTCATTGTTTAAGTAGTACTCTACTTATTTTAAACAGACAATATTGTTCTTTCTTTTAATTTCAGTTCAGCCTCAGAGTGAGTTTTGAGTAATATGCGGTTTTTAATACATTTTTTCTAAAGTTTTTATACATTCAAACAAAGTGTAAGAAGTAGCTTAAAACAAGAGTTAATTAATAGTATTATTCCATATATTGCAAATAACGACCATTCCCTTTTTTGTATAATAAGAGATTTTCAACACCATTTAAAGTTTCAAGAACCTAATTCGGTTTTCTCACTATAATTGAACATAATTTTAAACACACATGAAATACATCCTTGTAAAGCTTATGTATATTATTTCATTAAGAAAGAAAGGATCAATTTTCAGAGATCATACATACATTTCTTATGAAAACAAGGAATGGATCTCCTTCAGAATGGAAAAAAAAATGGAAGCGATAAAGAATGCTTGTGAAGTACGGACTGTCCTAAAATTCTTTCAATGTTTTGTGAAAGAAGAATGAAAAGGAAAATGATTAGTATAATAATTCCCTATGTAAGAATTTCGGTCCTTTATGTGCTTTTATTTTTGAGTCGGCTCGATGGCTTAGAAGTAGCGTGCCAGCCACGTAAGCCTAAGGTTGCTGGCTCGATGTCGGATGGAGTCAATAGATTTCCTGGATCAGAAAATAGAGGGCACACATATCATATGATTATGTGGCATGTAAAAGTCCTCTTGAGTATCAATTTTGCTCTAGCACTTTCGGCAGAATTGAATAAATTCAAGCGTCAAAAATTAGGCTACGAGAACTACAACTAGATGATGCCGCCAATGAAATGGGTCTCAAACTTTAGAATTTGCCATGTTTGCGAAAGCTTAACTGCCGAAATGCAGCCCATTTGAAAAAGAAAATGTTGAACACTCTTAGAAACTTTCTTATTTATTCATTCACTCTACTATAAACACACAAAAAAAAAAACGTGAGAGATGGTTTAATGGTTTTGTTTCTCTTAAACTTTTTTATAATGTTATTTAATTAATCGTATGAATTACAATCTATTGCTATATCTGGATCGTAATAAAAATCATATATATAAATTAAGGATTTTATATTTTAATACATAGAAAGCTAAAATACTCTTCTTTGATTGAAATTAAGTAACATTTGATTGTTGTGAATGTCCCAAGAAATGTAAAATATTGAAGCCCATTTTATAACAACTTTTTTGTAATTGTTCATGTCAAATATACAATCTTATAAGTTTGTTTTAAAATATATATAAATTTACGTTTTACAGTCAAATTGAATATATCTTTGTCATACTCATTAAAATTATAAATGGATACTTTTTATTTTTTATAATTTAAGTTATCATAACACTGATAAAGAGAATAGTATCCCTTTAATATTGTTGGTTTAAGACATATTTTAAATCCAAGCAAATGATTTGGTTAAAATTAGTTAGAATATAAGTATTTCACCATGACTTCAGAATTAGCTACCATTTAATTTTCTGGCCTTTCCCTTCAGAAAAATTATTTGATATTTATAATGCAGAGGACAATTAAGGGGGGGGGATCTTTTTAACATTGATTAAGGCATTAATATTCTTCATGTAATATTAAGTTCCATTTATTCTAATTGTTTTTTCCTTTTCCTTTTCATCTTTAAAAATACTCAGCAATTACTTTTTTTTAATCTTTAAAAAGAATGTTTAACGAATACCTATAATAATACTTTTTATTAAAAGGAATAGATCTTACAATTAGCTTATTCTGAGTTAAGATTATAATTACAAGCTTCGATCTAGAAAAGATGCTTTTAATATTGTGTAAAACTTAATGTTAGTCTCTCAATTTTCCTTAAATTAATTGTATTGAAGAACAGGTTAACTTTTAGATTTCTAATTTCTTTCTTAAGCAAAGTAAAGAAACCCATAATCATGCACCAAAACACAGTAAATAAATAAGAAAGGTAATTACTGCACCAAATTTCTAATGAAAGTATTTTTTCAATAAAAAATTTTAAAACTATGCCATGAAAATAATTTTCAATTTCCTACACTTTCTAAATGTAAAAAAAAAGTTTTTGAATATCTGTAGATACTATTTATATGATACATTTAATATATTCAAATCTAATTAATATTTTCCTTCGAATTTCAGTTAGTCATCTAGGTAAGAAATTTATGGTTTTTGGTAATTTTTAGAAATATTCTTATAAATTCCAAAGGAATCTAATAAGTTTCATGAACTTGAAGAACTGATTAGTAGTATTGTTAGATACTAATTGTGATAAAGTATCTTATTCAGATCTCATTAATATTTTCTTCAAATTTCAGTTAGTCATCAAAGTAAATCTTAAGTAATTTACGGTTTTTGTTTATTTTTAGAAATATTCTAATAAATTTCAACGAAATGTAAAAATTTCATAAATATTAAGAATTTATAAGTATTATTGTTCTCTACAATGTAAATTATGATAAAATAATTCATTTTATATAATAGAAGTTTTAAAATGCAGTTAATATTTGTAAATCTATTTTTTTCATCTATAATATCACACTTTATTAGACACTTGTAAATACTCCTCTATTTAAAACTGTTAAAAATAGGACTTTTGAAATTATAAATAAATACGAGATGTTTTAAGTATCTCTTTTGGTTTGTTAAGAATGTGTGTTTACTTAGAATGTGTGTTTATTTAAAGAAAAGACATAGAGAGATTATGTCAAAAAATATAAAGCAATCTTATAAAATCTCGATATTTATATTAAATTTGTACTAGAAGGTAAAATATATATTGATCTTCAACAAAAATTTGATTATTAATTTCTTTCATCAATGTTTCAATTGTTTGTCTTTTATGTTACTTTTATTTTTTTGCACAAAGTTTAATGTACTAATATTTCGTGTTACAAATGAACTATGTCAATTATATGCATGTAAGCAACTTAAATTATTAAAGTTTTTTAAATGTTATAGACTCTCGATTAGTTATCTCAAGATAAATTTCTAAAAAATAGTTTATTTTTTTTAAATTTTACATTCGAAATAAAAATCTTTCTAATAAACATTTTTTTAGTCTTATCAATTAATTATTAAATACAATCAAAGAAATTCAAAAATACAATCTTTATTTCATAGTTGATTTTGTTAGTCACAGAATAATTTTTGATAAATTGATTTAATTCAATTCCAGGAGATATTTGTGTCTTGAAAAGATAAAAAATGTACTTAAGTCATATAAAAAATTTTATGTTTATAGTTTTAAATTTTGTTAAATAATTCAGGTGTAAAAAGAATGTTGTAGCACGAAAATGTTCAACTCAGAGTTATCAACCCATTATTTGTGTATTAAAACTAGTTATTAAAGAATATTAAAAGTGAATATAGTATTATAAATTTCAATTTAAAAGTATAGAAAGTTATAACTTAAAAACTATTATCATATCCGGTTAAATACATAAATTATCATTAGTATATAAGAGAGTTATAGAATACAAATTATAATTTTAAAATTTTGCATAAAATTAATTATAAAAGGAATACTTATACAATGCTCAATATTATTTTTTGTACTCATTACGCTTTATTAAAATCAAAGCTTTTTCCTAATAATACCTTCAAAAGGCTGAATGTAATTTTTTACATTTAGCCTTACTTTCTAAATTACATTGCATTATACTCTAAATTACATTACATTCACTCTAAATTACACTCTCTCTCTTACATTTTTACACTCTAAATTGTGAATAACATAAACTTATGTTATTCACAATTTATAGTGTAATTCTAATTTCTCTCTATTCCAAAATTTAGCTCCTGGCAGCCAAAGTAAAGTATTATCTTTTAAAATCTCTTTCAATTTTTTTAAATACCTAATTGCAAATGTATTTAAAATGTAATTTATATATAAAGCAAATTAACTTCAGGAATGCATCCCTGAATTTACAAGAAAACATTAAAGTAAAATTAAATCAGAGTTTATAAATAATATGTCTGCTGCTATAGAAATTCGATGAAACTCTAATAAAAACACAAACACATAATATTTTTGTTTGATTATTTATGTTTAGAAACACTAATAAAAATTAATTTTTTTAGTCATATACAGGAATGGTGAGAATGTAAACTCTTAGAACTCTTCAAATTACTCTTATTTGAGAATTTCATTAAGGGGACACAGTACAATTCAATCGACATTAATCGGTCAAAAAAATCAAATATAATTTTTTTTTAGACTAAACTATTTTATATATGTTTTTCTACGAACTTACAAAATTTGAAAGTACTAAGTTTAAGAAACGCAACTAAGTTTTTGATAACTTTTACGTTTGTTTTTATTCACATCCCCATGACAAATCAACAAACTGAATTATCTCAAAAACATAAAATAACTAGTTTGTCTTCATTCAAAATGCTAAGGCTTATCTTCCTGTTGTGATTAATATTTGGAAAATTTTTTTACTTGCTGCCAACAGTAAATGGAATAAAAGTTGGAATGCATTTTTCAATCAAAATAATACTTATTTTTTAAAAAAAATAATTGAATTTAGAATTAACACATTTCTTATGGAATTTTGAATAAGTATTCATAAAAAGAAGTATTGTACGAGTACCAATCATGTTATCGCAAAACCCATACCAACTTTTGTT
This sequence comes from Trichonephila clavata, assembly GCA_019973975.1. NCBI lineage: Eukaryota > Metazoa > Arthropoda > Arachnida > Araneae > Nephilidae > Trichonephila > Trichonephila clavata. The sequence goes on along the minus strand of BMAO01034452.1, from coordinate 300,602 downwards.
ATGCATAGTTTGACGTTCTTGTAAATCAAATTTCATACATGCACGTTAAATTTTGCAGGAGGAGTAGTATCTTAAAATCCCTTCATAAGTTTTAAGTTTTTCCCTTAAAAAAATTAAATAGTTAGCCTTTTGTGAAATTTTGAGCACAAGATGTGCTTTACATCATACATATACATAGGAGACAACCAAAAAATCATGAAAATCATTAAATTTAAAAACTTTGTGTAAATCGTACTATGTCCCCTTAAAATGAAAACATCATACTTTAGACTTCATATGTGTATTTATACGAAAAGAAGGAAGTAATTCAAAAACATCATTTTTTAATTCTGTATGATCCAAATATTTTATATTATATTCTAATGTCTTAATATGTAATATTATATGTAGAGTCTTAAATTGAGGTGTAAATTCTTATTCTTAACATATAAAACACTATCTGTTAAAGTAAGGAATATTCTACAAAGAATACCTTCTCTTTGTTTTAGAATCTGGCATTTATATCGAATGACTGCATCAGTTTAACGTTAATTTATATTACATTTTAAAAATAGATTTTCTTTTAAATTCATTCAAAAAATAATCCATACTAAAATGTCCAACAGAAGGCAATTATTTTATGAAGAATTTAACATATTAAAACTCTATTCGAGATTTATTTAAAGACTAATGGGAATACTGTATCACAAATAAATTACTGAACTAAGTATTCTGTGTAAATTTGAATTTTACATGCCATTTAATATATTTTATACTCCATTTGCTTTTTTCTTCAAGCAGAGTCAAAAATATTTTACACACAATTATTTTTTTATTGCAATTGTTTTCTCATGTATACCAACAATTTATTTTAATTCATCAAGTCACTGAAATTATTTTTTTACTTTTACGCAACATATCATCGATTTAAACTTTATGTTTTTTATATATTTTTTATCCAATGGACTGCAGGTTGGTATTTTTACCATTGTAGACCTAGTACATCCCCAAGAGCTGATATCACTGTTTAGTGCGGCGCCGTATAGGCGGATACCAATCACCGCAGGTAATTTTGACGCCCAGATTCCTCCACAGAGGGAGGCACCTCGGCTCTGGCGATGCGAACTTGTGCCAGGATTTAATTTTGCCGAGAGCGCCCAAACCAAACAGACACTCTAGGATCTTTTACATGCCGTATAATCATACGACATGGCCGCTATTGATTTTCTGCATCACGAAAATCCAGCGACTTGGGCCGGGGTCGAGTTTTAGCATTATGCATACAGTTACTTCAGAAAATTTAGATTATTATTCTTTTTTACCAAAAGAGATCTTATTAATAATATTTCTCATGATTTTAATGAAACAATTAGTGTATATTAAACGATAAAGTTAATAATAGATCGCATTTTCCCCTCATAGTATTATATTTTTGAAAATTTATCAACTAAAAAGCACTTCAGACTGTTATACATTCTTTTACTTAAATAATTATCCTGTGAAATTAGTTTTTTGTTCAATCGGGTTTTTTTGTTAAAGATGTGCTATGAATTTAAATCACATATGTTTATTTGGAGTTTAATAAAATTGCCGTTGGGATTATATTAAAGTAATAATTTTATTAGAGAGATTTTTGACGGATTTATGTATTTTATATATCATGTCTATAACCGTATAGAAATTGAATAGGAGATTTTATATTTTATTTATGTTAGCAAGGAATAATTAAACAATGATTAGTATTTACTAATCTAAAAAACAATCGTTCACATATTTATCACGCAGGTTTAGAGCACTTTTATTTTTAATAACTTTTGCAAAATTGTAATTAAATTTATTGAATATTTAAAAAAAAATCCGCGTATCAACTGCCATGCTAAATCGACACTTTTTCGTACGATAAAATATGGTATGTCTTTTAACTAATTTTAACTCTTTTAATAATATTGACGAATTTATAACAATACGATTAGAACGAAATTAGATTTCGGTTTAAGGGATTTTTATATTTAACGTATTCTGCATAAACAAAAGAAAGTATTCATTAAAAGAATTTACCAAACAAGACAAAGAGAGATAGTGATAGTATATTTAGGGGAGACTTTTTCTTAAGGTAGAAATTCGTCAAAGATGAGATTTTCCTTAATGTAAAAAATGCTCAAAAAAAGGTTTTCATATAATTCTTGAATGATCTTGTTAATAAAATATATTAAAAATAAGTAAATAAATAAATAAAACCAAAATTGTGCAAGATTTAAGTGTTTAAATGTAAGCAAAGGCACAGTAGGAAAGTAGTATGCAGATAACACATCTTATGTAGGCTTTTCATATAAAAACTGTTTTCTTTGTTTGTAATAAATACGTTCTTTGTTTCTAGATATTATATTTTTAAAAAATGTGAACTTTTCCTACAATAATATTGTGCTTTAGTCCAATAGTTCTCACAAAAGCGACATCAATATCTTGCGTTTCAAATAACTAATAAGTATTCATTTTTTCTTCAATTCCCACTAGATATTTCCTTAAATATTTTTGAAGGGGCAAACAAATCCCTTAAAGGGGGTTCACCCATGTGACGGTCTGTTCTTTAAGCACTTTTAAAGAATTCTATTTGACGGCCAGTAAAAAGATAGAAATTTAAGTTTTTAATCATTGATTTACATGTATTTTAAGAGTATGTGTAAATGTTTAGTGAAAAATATCCAATAGAACGTGAGTTATAGCGCTCTGAACACACGCGCCTAAAAAAAAATGGACGCTCACTTCCTCCACGATTCCGGCTGATTCGCTTATCTGTAATAGAAAAAATTAAAGACATTTTTTAAATCTAAAGCTTAAATGAACTGAATGGACTATACTCAATTCAAAATATCAAAAACTGGATTTGAATTGGATCTGAAGAAAAAGTTTCGAATTTCACGGGTTTTACTGTTATGTTTTCCCTACAAAAATAGAAATATTTTGAATTGTAGAATGATTGTAGTCCATTTGGCGTGTATATATGTTCTGATTCTAACCTATAATGTTGAAGTCCTTCGGTCCAACCGTTCTTGAGATATGATGGAGGAATGTTTGAAAAACACAGTTTTGAGAAAAAAGCGTTTAAAGTTTAAAGTTCGATTAAAACGATGAAAATCTTAACTTTCCTCAATTGACGAAGCCTGGTGGCGAAGACTAAAATAGTTCTACGAAATATTCAATAACAGATATTTTCTTTTAAACCTCTACAAAAACGTATGATTGTATATTTGCATAGAAGGGTCATTGGTATTGTACACAATAGGCCTAACTTTCGATTGCCAACTGAGCGCTCCGAACAGCTGTTGCTTCTGTATAAGGAGTTCGAATTTTGAAAAATAAATTTATCACCGTATGATAGACAAGTTAAGGAAGCAATTAATAGAGAAAAAAAATTTGATTCTTTGAACCCATCAGATGGGTGAACCTTCTTAAGTACCATAAGAAAAGGGTGAATAAACAAAAATCATACAAGATTGCAATACATAATAAAATTAATTTCGAAACATATTTGTCAACTTCTTCATACTTGAAGTATTTTATTTCAATACTATTTATGTATTTATTTTCATTAAAGATCAGTTGAAATACTCTATTTTAGATCCTGCTGGATTCTCAAACAATTTGGGAAATAATCAAAACATGCAGAATGTGCCAAACAATCAGCAGCCATCAAACCAAGGAGTACAAGGTGATTTTGTGTATATATTTTGTTTCTTTAAATGAGAAAAAAAGGAGTAGTTTTTATAAATATATACATAAATTGAGATGAAAGATTTTAATTTGTCTAATCTTTCAAAATAAATTAAGTAGTTTCTGAAATATATATGTTCATTTTGTTTAAGTAGTACTTTACTTATTTTAATCACACAATATTTTTCCTTATTTTAATTTCAGGCCAGCCTCAGAGTGAGTTTTGAGTAAAATGTGGTTTTTAATATATTTTCTCTAAAGTTTTTATAAGTTCAAACAAAGTGTAAGAAGTAGCCTAAAACAAGAATTAATTACTAATATTATTCTCTATATTGTAAATTACGAACATTCTTTTTTTTGTATTTTAAGAGATTTTCAAAGTCAGTTAAAGCTTTAAAAACTAATTTGTTATTCACACTACAGTTGAATGTAATTTTATAGCCACATATGAAATGTTCTCTTCTAAAAACAATTAAAGTGATAGTTTCAAAAGTTAAATTTGAGGTATTTTATTCGATATGATGCGGGCCTATTTGTATGGTTATTCTGTTATTTTTCCAAACATTTAATATTAAAAAATGTTAAGGATTCGTATAGATTTTCACCAATAAATATCAAACTGATACTCCAGACAAGAGAGAGATCAAATTAATACTTAAGATTTCGAATAAATATTTCAAAATTATTTTCAAAAATGTTTTTCTCAGTTTTTAATACAAAATAAAAATATTTTTTGATGGAAAATTTCTAAATCTTTTCAATTTATTGTTAGATGTAACAAAAATGAATAAAAAAATTCTACATTCCCATAAAAATTTCATAATAAATAAAACAAATATAAATAAGAATCTGAAGAAATTTCCGTAGTAAATTATTTACAAAAGCATAGCATGATAAATACAAAAGATTAGATAACAGATTTAATTAAATTAAAGCCTTTTATATCCTTGTACATGTCGTGATAATTATCCCGAAATTTAGCCAAGAATACATATTAACTTTGAGAATTTCTTCTGAATTTTGTCAAGAATAATTGTTAAAAATACTATCCATGTTATCACTACCACGATATCAATATCTTTCTACTTAAATAAAGAAAATATAAGTTTTTTTTCTGTCAAATCTTATTGGAAAACTTTTTTAAAAAATCTTTCGAATGGGGAAAAAGGTATAGAATATCAATAAAAGAGGTTTTAAACTGAAAATTACATCATAAGTTACATAAATAAATCTGAAATATTTTTGTGAACTTTTTTAAACAAGAATTAATTTAATTGAATATAGTTTATGTGTACATTTTCTTTTAATCAAGTTTATTTGTGATGCTCTATTTTAGATTCCTTTGGATTTCCAAACAATATGGGGAATCCAAACACACAAAATATGCCAAGCAATCAACAACCATCAAACCAAGGAGGATTTGGTGATTATGCTCTTATATATTTTGTAACTAAATAACAAAGTATTATTTTTCTTAATTTGTACATTAAATTATCTGCTTTATGACCTTCCGGAAAACTATTTCTTGTGGAAGAAAATTGAAAATATAGACTGAAAGAAATAAAGCAGATTTTTTTTCTATTGAGGATTCTTTAAAATTGATGCTATCAAGTCTTTTATGATTAATAATTCTTTCAATATCTCATGACCGTAAATTGTTTTATCTCGCAAGAGAAAAATAAAAAAGATAAATAAGATTAAAAACACCTATTTTTTAGAACGCCTTGGGATTGATTTTAAGCAATTTTGGTAATCCTCTACCAATTTTTAGAGAAAGGAACATGAAATGCATCTATAATATTTTATTAGCTTAGTAGAGAATCTTTATGCATATAGCTCAAATAATAGTTATCCAATTATTTTTTTCTCTGGTTTTATTTTAATATTTTCTGAACAAATTTTCTATTTTACAGAAGTATGTATGTGTGTATGCACAATTACTGTATTTAAGTTAATAATACTTGAAAACCCCTCTAAGACCTTTGTCTTAAATCTAGTAACATTTGGGTGTTGTAATCGCTACTAAAGAAAACCATATACAATTTTTTCAAAAAATGCAATATACAATTTTTTTAGTGCTTTGATTAGTACTATTGACCCTGTATTGTAAAATATAGCACACCCTTTTTTGTATTGTAAACCTTTTTAAGAGCAATTGAAAATTTTGCCTACCTAATTTACTTTTCACGCACTATAATTTCGCTTATTATAAACACTTATAAAAATCCCATTTTCTAAAAATCGGATTCCCATTTTCTATAAATAATATTTTTTTAAATTTTAAAATTATGTCATAAAAAGGAAAACCTGTTGTTTTTTTTCCTAAATGCACTCTTAAAAAATATTAAGGATTTTCATAGAATTTTTATAATTATGATCAAATTCATACTATAAACAATGAAGATAACAAACTTTATTTCAACAAAAATTGAGTTCTAATAAATTTTTTAATGTTTTATTTGTCTATATCATTTTGTACAAGTTTTAATGCATTATTACTTCATATTTCAAATTATATGTTTTAAATATATTATTTGCACATTTAAACAATTAAAGGTATTAAATTTTTTTCTACGTCTTAAGATCAGCTTCAAAAATAATTTATGCGAGGTTAATGTACATAGATTTAAGTTTTATTGTTTAGTTTTAGTGTTGAAAGAATGTTGGAACAGTTAAATGTTAAATTTAGGAATTAATTTGGAATTACGAACTCAGTATTTGCTTTTAAATAGTAGAAGCTGAAGAATATTAGATTTTAACAAAAGTCACAGAAATGTTCAATTTTATGAACCTAAAAATTTACAGTTTATATTTAATGGTTATATGGACTATGTATAAATATAATACAAAAACGATAATTTCAAAATAAGATTAAACTAAATAATAATAAAAAAATTATTTATTTATTTATTGTATTCTAGCATATTAGTATTTATTACGTTTATTTTAAATGAAAATGCCTTATTGAAAATGTCTTCGTAAGGCTGTGAATATATAAATACCAGAATTATTCAATTTCAAACCAGAATTATTCTATTTCAATATTATTTTTTACTTCATTCTCCAATCGCCCAACCAGTACATTGTTTAGTGACGCTGATTGATGTCCCGTAGGGCCTAGGTTCGAATCCCCGAAAACGCATGGATGTTTTAAAATGTTTTGTGCCTGTGCGGAAAGGAGGTACTCTAAATAGCCGTCGAACCGTAAGTCCTCTCGTGAAGTTTCTGGAAGGGGAAGAGAGGTGGGAGGCACTTGACCACCTCCAGGGTGTGTACCCTCAAAATTGGGGTGGAACGGAGCCAAATCGTAATGTCATTTGTATGATTCTCAAAACTACGGATAGCGAGAGGCATGCACTATCTAGCTCTTTGCCCCAATGAATTTCATGTGCCTCGATCTGAACTGTCAAATATGTGGCATTCGAAATAACATTAACTTTCTTCTCGTTTATTTACAATACTTTATTTTAGGTCCTGTTGGAACCTCAAACAATTTGGGAAATCCAAACATGCAAAATGTGCCGAGCAATCAATATCCATCAAACCAAGGAGTACAAGGTAATTTTGTGTGTATATTTCTTTATCGTTTTACCTAAAATTATGTGGAGTACTAAAGATATTTAATTATAATCAAACTAACACTCAGCTATAAATTATAACTAACCTTTCTTGTAAATTTTTTTTAATTATTATGTACATCAATGTTTATTTTAAAGGAGATTGTTTTGAATTTATTTCCTATTTCCGTTGCGGGAGGTTAATGAAATTTTACGTTGATGTAAATTTAGTTATATTAGGTTTTAATAAAAATACTAACATCTATTACCAAGGAAGATGCAAATAATAGATTTTATAACTTAATCGATTGAGAGAAAAGACAAAGCAACTACACACGCAGTATTAACTATCTAAAACAAAATAAAATCTTTTATATATTTATTACTTAGTTTAAGTGCATTTATTTTTAATATTTTTTGCAATTAAATGTTATTCAAAGTTATTCAGTACTTAAAAAAACAATCAGAAAATTGCACGTAATAAGGGTTCTGTTAAATTCAAACTTTTCCTAATATAAAATATACTATATTTAGTTATTTTGGTTGTGCTTATGAAAATATAGCAATAAGTTTGGAATTAAAAAATCACATTTACTTCAAAAAGGTTATTTACATTTTATACATTCTGCATAAGTAAAATAATATATTACAAAAAAGATTTATAAAACTTTTTCGAGAAAGATAAAGAAATTGGTTTAACTAGGCGATAGTTTTTCATAAAGCAGAAAAATTGTAAAGATGTTCCCTTTATAAAAATTCACTTAGAAAGCTGTATTAGTACATAATTTTTATTTAATCATGTTAGTCACTGATGCTAAACACAATAAAAATAAAAATCTAAAAATAAATATTAAACATTTAAAGGTAAGCAAAAACTTGCCTTTAAATGTTCAATATTTATTTTTATTGTGTTATGTATAAAAATAAAGGCTTTTAATAAAAAAAAGGCGAGTACATAACATATATTGTATAGGCCGATTTTTTCTAACAGTTCTTCAACAGTTTAACAAGAAATAGTCATTACTTTTAAGGAGAAATGGGAATTTTTTAGAATAATATGGCATACACTACTAGCAACACTTCGCTTTTCAAATAGCAAAAAAAAAAAAAAAAATCTTTTAAATATTTTGAAATTGCTTCCTAAAAGTTGTTCGACCATACATCAAAATGTATAACATACCATAAAACAAATAATACAAAAACTTTTTTTAAGTCAATTTCTACTCAAAATAACAAAGAAAATTTTTATTTCTGTTACTTTTTATTAAATAGTTACAATTGATATATAAATATGTATATGCATATGACAGAATCCCAATATTATATATAAGTAGCAAAACACCTTTTAAATTTAACATTAAAAACTTTTTAACCCCATTAAATTTGTAATTGCGTTTTTTAATAAAAGTTGAATATAATAGGTAAGAATTTATCTTAAAACCAGCATTAAAGGAATGCTGACATCTAACTAGTACACTCATTTCTAAAAGTTAAGCACGAAGATGTAGAATGCAAAAAAATCAACTAATACTGCTTTGATTGACACAAAATTTGGCAGTAAAGTAATGTATATATTTATACATAAAACAAAATCAATAATTATATACAGAAATGAAAAGAATATTAAATTTTTGTAAGTTATCAGATAATGTCATACTAGAGACTTAAACAGAATTATGTATAAATTGAAAATAAACAGCATAAAATGAAAAAAAGGACATTAATAAGGTATGTGATCCCTCCTCATCTGTTTGCAAAGTTTACACCTTCTGACCATACTTTCAATTAGGTGGTCAACCACCGCAGAACTAAGTAATCGCCATTCTTCAAGTTTCCAGCTCAATAAGAGTGGCTGGGGTGGGAAATGTGAAGATACAGCACGGCCGAAAGCATCCCAAAGATTTTCAATGGAATTAAGGCAAGTGAATATGCTGGCCATGCCATACCCGCAATACCTTCACTTTCCAGGTAGTCATCGACGATGTCAGCTCTATGGGGACGTGCGTTATCGTCCATTAAAACAAAAGTAGGGCCAACTGCTGCAGCGCACAATCTCAAAATGGGTTCTAGGACTTCATCTCGATACCGGACAGCCGTCACAGAACCCCGTTTAAAGATGTGCAGGTTGGTGCGGTATCCTAATGAAATCCCTGCCACCATAATGCTTTCGCCTCGGAATGCGTGATGTTCGGTGATGTTTTGGAGCTGATTGCGTGTTTCTTGTTTACGCCATATCCTTATACGCTTGTCATCTGGCTCCAGAGCAAATCTTGACTCATCACTAAACATGACATTGCCCTAGTCAGACACAGTCCAATTGCTATGTTCCCGGCACCACTTTAATCGTGCCCCTCTTGATTGGATGGATAGATGAACACAAACTCGAGGTACCCTGGCATACAGTCAGTCCATTCATATGTAATCTTTGGCGTACAGTAGCTGCAGATATAGCCTTACCAATGGACGCTGTAACCATAGATGTCACACGTGTGGAGGTTCCACTTGGCTACAACAGCAATATATCGATCTTCCGCTGGGGTTGTAACCCTTGGGCGACCGCCTACGGGCTTCGGACAACTGTCTGTGTGGTTTGGAATTGTTTCCATAAACGTGAAATTACAGAATGATGAACGCCGAAGAAAAGAGCAACATCTGTGATCGACTGTCCTGCTTCAATGCGCCCCACAGCACGCCAGCGCTCGGAATCTTCCATTCGTTTTCTGGAAGTCATAGAAACACGTATGTCTTGAAAACAAATTGTACGAAAGTTTTAAACACCTTCTATCAGCACGTACAGCCAACTTCTGTAACCCTTCTTAAAGCTGGCTTCTTATAGGACTGCCCTTTTTGCATATTTATTGACATGAAAGCACGATTGGCTGTTACCTAACATATTAGCATTCTTCCATCTACCTCTGCCGCGAATTGCATCCTCTTCAATTCTGATTGGCTTCCGGAAATTAGCATTTTCCTCTTCGTGCTTAACTTTTGGAAGTGAGTGCATATGATTATTGAGAGTAAGTTAAATAATCAAAATTTTAACAAAAGATGTTTTATTTAATGGTGCTTCCATCTAGAGGAGCAGTATCGACTGAAATATATCTCTTAAACTATAATTTATTAATTAAATTCAATTGCTGTATTAATGTTTGAAAAAACTGTATTTAAATCGTCATCCACTATAAGTTTAAAAAATGTCTTTGAACTTCAGTGGATGAATAAAAAGTGTTTAACTAACGATTGAAAATTTGAACAATATATATAAATAAATATATATAAGGAGAGTGTGAGCTAATAGTAGGAATTGAAAAAGGTTTAAAAAAGTAAATCACACAAGATTTTAACACCTAATGAAATTAAATCTGACTTATTTTTCCGTATTCAAATCTGATTTATTTGGTTTCTTTATATTTTCTTATTATTATTTTCTTTGTTCTTGTTTATTTGCAATATTATATGTAGGTCCTGTTGGACATGTAAGAAGTTTGGGAAATCCAAGCACACAAAATGAGCTAACTAACCAAAATCCATCAAACCAAGGAGGACCAGGTGATTTAGTGTTTATATATATTTTTATATAAGTAAGAATTGAAGGATTAAATTCCTATGTTTATACAATGCCTATGTTTATACTTTCTATTATCTCTACAAAAATGTTTAATTAAGGATGAAAATAGAGTAAAAACTGAGAGCAGAATTTATGCGATGGTTTCTTAAAAAAATTGTAAGCATGTCCTCCCTGACTGACAATTTCTTCAAATGTCGGATATCAGAAAATTATTTTAACATCTTCGACGATAAAATTGAAAGATAAAGTTATTGATGAAAACAATATCCTATTGAAGTCTTTCGATTCCTTTAGAACACTCTTAGGTTCTTATTTACTTATTGCTTGATTGAAGGGTATGAATTGCATGATATGTATGTGTATCGTTTTATAAACATGTAAACATGTGGGTGCTGTAAGAATTTACAAGTTACCGATGCTGGAGAATTTTTAAACAGTACCATTAAAGCATAAAAAAAAATAGTGATTTCAAAAAAAAATCAAAATGGATAAACCTTTTTCCCAAGCATTACAGCCGGTTACCGGCTAAGGCTGTCTCAGTCAGCTTATACCATTTTGATCAATTCGATGCTATATTCTTCCATCAGTTAAACCCAAATCCTTCATGCACACTTTTCAACTTTATCCATCTAGTCCAGGCGCCAAAGGTAGTTGAGTATGCAAAATGTGAGGACCGGCAACTATGTTCAAATTCTTTTACCTGAGACCCTAAGCAATAGAAAATCACATGTTGCCGGCAGCTGTACTGGTCTCCTTTCCCTTTCCCCCACTCTTCTCTCCGCTCGGCACGTTGCTGAGTCATAGCGCTTGAAATAGTCAGTAAAAAAAGAATTCGTAGCGCATAACGGTTTATTTTTACGTATCTAAGTAATATTATTTAATTTTTTTTTGCAGTTGAGTGTTTTATTAGTGCGTTTTATTTAAATAAAAGCGCGGACAATGTCAGTACAAGTGATAAATGTAAAAAAGCGAAAACTAAACGAATTGTCGTGTTTGTTTTGTGATAAAACGGGTGATTTAGTGAAAAATCCAAAATCACAAACGTTTATTAGTATTCAAAGAGCCGCAGATCGCAGAAAAGATGACATTAGTCAGAAAATTGAAAGTGATACAGACTTTATTGCACACAATTGTTCCTGGCATCGAGCTTGTATTGCAACTTATATTAGTGAAGAAAAAATAAGGCGTCGAGAATTAGCATTACTAAAGCAGGAGAATGCCTCTATTTCCACTTCCTCTACAGAAGCAAATGTTTCAGGTAGCCAACGTGTTCGTCGGTCATCAAGAAGTCAATTAAAACTTGATACAAATCAGAAGTGTTTAATTTGTGGTAAACAAACAAGAAATAAGAACAAATCTCTTCTTTTATGTTCAGAAATTTCAGCAGCGGAACAAATTTTAAATACTGCTCGAAAAAAACGAGATGATGTTTTCACTAAAATTGGCATTTGCGAACATCCAGCTGATTTATTTGCAATGGAAGTGAGGTATCATGAACAGTTTTATCGTGATTATCTGCGGCAATCAAGAAATTCTGAAAATCCAGCTTCAAGTAAAATACCACATGACATACTTATGGAAGCATTTGAAAAGCTAATCAATGAAATAAAAGATCAATTAACCTCTCACTCTTTTGAAGTGTCATTCTTGGCCAAGCGACTAGCTGAACTCATTGAAATAGAAGATGCAATTGTAGAAAATGGCGTTATGAAATCATTGCTCATTGATAAGTTTGGTGAAAATGTTTTGTTTTCATATGCGAGTGATAGATCAAACTCATCATTGGTGTTTATGAGCAATATACCACTGGATGAAGTCATTGAACATATTCGTACCGTAAATTCAACAAACTACACTGTTCAAGTAGCTAAACAACTTCGAAAAGAAATACTAAATACCAAAGTAATACCAGATGGGTATTTATGTGATGAAATTTTAATTGAACAGTTTTTACAAAAAGGTCAATTACCGATTAATTGGCAAATGTTTATGCAAGCATTGTTCAGTTCAAAGAATAACAAATTAAGTAAGAATTATAATCGACGAGCGTTATCAGTGTTTTATGATATGCATTTCACGATTACTGAGAAACAGACTCCAAAGCATATAGCTTTAGCTCAATCTATACATCATTTAACTCGATCGAAACAATTAATCGTTATATTGAATAAATGTGGACATTGTATTAGTTACAAAACATTAAAAAACTCGATAGCGAAGTAAGAACGTCAATTGTGTGAGAAGATATGGACAAGAAATTGCTTATTCCTAAAAATATAGTTTGAGATTCATCGTTATTTCTTCATGGAGCTATTGATAACAATGATTTCAACGAAGAAACATTAAGTGGGAAAGGCTCGACCCATGTTACAGCAATGGTGATATATCAAGAAAAAAGACCCACTAACAATGAAGTTAATTTAATTACAATGAAACCTACAGCAGAGCTGAACGAGTTGGATTTAAAATTTTTAAACTGTCAAGAAATTCTTCATTTTCAAGAAAATATGCAGCCTTCAATACCGGATTATAAGGACAGTAGCTGCTTATTAAATAATAGTCAAAACAATTTACAATTTGATAATTTGTTCTGGGTCTTGTGTAGACATAGGTATTAGAGCACATAAGCTCTTGTACGAAGCCTTAAGAAGCATACAAATTGCCGAATTTATAGAATGCATGAATTATTCTCAAGATTTTTTATAATAGCTAAATATTTGTCTTCAGGAGATAAGAGAAAGTACAGTAGATAAAGATCATTCTGGCGTAATAAAAAAAAAATGATCAATACAAAAGAATAATTACAAACTTTTTAATGAATTTTTCAAATTTTTTGCGCATTATGAGCACTGAAAATCAAATATTTAAATATTTAAACAACTACTGCGAAATGGTAGAAATTTTGTTAAATTCAGTTATGGCTGATAGAAATAGTAATTATGAATTACATTTGTTAACTACTAGACAAATGTTACCGTACTTTTTTTCCCATGAATCACACGAACTACATTCGTGGAGTCACTCTTTATTTACAAGATATGATAAAACTACCTTTAGAAGTTGTATATGATATGAAGAAAGGAATGGTGTCCATCAAACGAACGGAAGGTAAATTTAATGCAGTAAGCCCCGACTTAGCATTAGAACAGTCTCAAAACCGATTTTCAGCAGTTACTGGAGGATTGATTGGCATTACTAAAAATGAAGAAGCGATGCGGAGATGGCTGCTCCTTTATCCGTTTAAAAACAGTATTCACGAGGCTTTTTCTTCATATCTCGAAATACAAGTAGACACTACAAGTGACATTAATTATCATAATGAATGGACGCAATCCAGGATCAATAAAGACGAAAAAGATATTCAAAATATAATAAAGTATATTATTGCCTGCAACCCTCATAATGATAACGCGAATTGCGCGCTTCGAAATATTTACACTGGTGAACTTGCTGAAGAATCTTCTGTGCAATGTTTGCTAAATATACAGGAAAATGGAGAGGCTCTGTTAAGAACGTATGAAAATGAGCGATTCGTACTCAAAAGCAAAAAGTTATACGATCCTATTAAAAAACATACATTTAGCAATTTTGTAACTTCTTCAGAGAAACAAAACAAGAGTACTACTTCTAATAAAAAGTTGCAAGATGCAACAGATATAAGTCTCATTCAAAAAAACATTTTTGTTGGCTAATGAACGTGGATTTGACGCAAAAATTTTAGCATCTTTCGAAATTTTGAATTACTGCAACTACCTTTTTCACACTGAAGGGTTTTACAGGAAATCTCCAAAATCACAACTCGCTATTGAAATTGAAAACAATTATAAGTGTGGTACTAACACGCAGCAGGATATTTTAAATCTACCTATTTCAAAAATTTACATTGTTGATGGTATGGCACTTGTTCATCGAATCCAATTAAAAAACTTCAGCACATTTGGCGATTTTGCTAAGGCTTTTTTCAATAGAATTCTGAATCTTTTTTCGCGGCCAAATATAAAACGAGTTGATATTGTATTTGACAGATATGATGATATTTCAATAAAATACTTGGAATCAACGTTACGGAGTAAAGGTGAAATGATGAAAAATTTCATAATTTTAAATGAGCACAACGAAATTCCAGCTAATTGTAATAATTTCTTTTCAAGCACTGAAAATAAGTTACAGCTTGTTCGATTTCTATGTACTGCTGCCCCTAGATATGCACAAGTAAATGAAGATTGCGAGTTATATATTTGTGGAGGATTTGAAGATCCTACAAAATGTTTCAAACTACAAGGTTCTTCATTTTTTGAAGTACCTGACTTTAATTCTAACCATTTAGAAGTAGATTCACGGATGTTTGGTCATATATTTCACGCAGTGAAAATCAAACTTGGCCATATCATAATCATTAGATGTTTTCATTCTCGGAATTTACTTCTGGAGCAAGCTTGCACGTCTAGGCTGTTTAGGTCTATGGTCCGACGGTTCCTATAAGAAAAAAATCATTTCAGGATGTCATCTGGCTGCTCAATCCCTTGGAGAAAATATTTGTGGTATTTTGCCAGCATTACACTATCTGAGTGGTTGCGATTCGACTAGCAGATTGGGCTCGAAAAAAAATGCTTTAAACGCTGTATCGTTGGATTTTGTACAAGAAGCTCTAAAGCATTTGGGAAATTCATACCTAAGTGTCGAACAGCTAAAAGAATTGGAAAACATTTGCACCTATCTTTTTTCAAAAAAAACTTAACGGCTGATGAACTTCGGTATAAATTAATTTCCCAAAATATTGGTTTCGGCTTAAATCTATTAAAAGTTATTTGTACATCAGATGCTCTACATTTACATCTATTAAGAGCTTCAGCACAAACATATGTATGGGTGAATGCTGACCAAACTCTACTACAGCCTATTGATTACACCTTCTTAGGCTATGAAAGGAAAGATGGTAAATTATACCCACGACAAATGACTAAGCAACCACTGCCGGAACTGTTGATTCAACTCTGTAAATGTACATCCAAATGTAAAACAATGGCTTGCTCTTGTAAAAAGTTACATATTGCTTGTATTTAGTTATGCAAATGCATAAATAACGATTGTCAAAATAAAAAAGATTGATTATTATATATTTTTTATAATATGTTCGAATTTGCTTTTTTGTATTAAATAATTTTTTTTTAACAATAAGTTTTGTTTTCATTGTTAATTTTTCTGTTCTTTTTCCACTTGACTAGCTATAAGTATCTTTAATCATAAAAAAATGATATTGCCACTAAAACAATTATTATAATGATACCAAAGCATGTGTTCAGTCCATTTACTTGATGTCTAAGGGGGTGGGGTGTAAAAAAAATTGGACCAATACACCTCCTGGCAACATATAAAATCATAATTTGCATACTTTTCTGAGTTCAAAACTATTCACCGAATGCGGTCCTCACATTTTGCACACTCAACTCCATCCAGCGCCCGGTCTAATCTACCTTATTCTCGGTCTTCCTCTTTTCCTTTTTCCCTCTGGAGATTGGAAAGTTATTTTTTAACAGAACTTTTATCGTTATATCGGAAAACATGCCCCAGCCTCCTTATTTTGGAAGCCTTTATTAGTTTGACTAAGTTGGATTCTCTCTCTCTGTATTTCGACTGAAGTTCAAGGTTGTACTGTTTCCTCCAGATTCCGTTTTCTCTAACTGCACCAAAATTATTCTTAAGATTTTTTTTCTCGAAAGTCATCAGTTTCCCTTTGTTAATTGTCCAGCATTAATTGTCATGTAAAACGAATAAATATATGACATAAAAAATAAAACGTCTATCTTATAGAAAAAAATTGATACACTGATTTTAATTTTATTGCCTAAAACAACTTAGTCTTGAAAATAGATCGAAAAACTTTTAAGTCTGTAAACAAAGTTTATGTTCGAGTACCAAGGTTTTTTTATATCTAATTTAGATAAAGAAAGGGTATTGAAGCATCTAAAAATATTATACTTTAACAAAAACTTTATAATTTCAATTTAAAAAAACATACAAAAGTACTATCTACCGTAAAATCAGGCGTGTAACCCGCACTTTTAACACAAAAAGTGATAGAAATTTATGGGTTCGCGTTATACGCTGTATATAAAATGATAGCTTAAAATAAAAGATGAGCATAGAAGTTCCTTCGTGAAAAAGGGGTGTTCGTGTTATAGGCAGATATACCTAAAAACTAAAAAATTGTAGTTTGAAATTGTAGGTGCGCATTACACGCCGGATTCGACGGTAAATATAATTATCCCATTTAAAACTGATTTCTATAAATTATAATTTCAAAATAATGAATTAAGTTGATGCTAAAAAATAATTTAAGTTCCCTATTTTATATAGATTTGTATTAAATACCACTTAAAGAAAATATTTAACTAAAACGATCTTCTTAAAGCTTTGTCTAGAAATTAAGATTATGTTCCCCAGTTTTAAAAGTGTGTGTAATTCATTTTCTTTTTCTTTCCCATAATTTAGTTGCTGATAATCAAAGTAAAGTATTATTTTTACTTCTTACCTATTTTTAAAAACTTTATTGAAAATGTGAATGAAATATAATTAAAAGACAAAACAAATTAGCTTGTAGGTTATAAGTCTACATGTCTAAAGATGTGTCTTTTTGAAGATTTATTCTTAGTAGATTAATCAAAATCTTTTAAGAGAGAGAGAGAGTACGATTTATACAAATTTTTTTAATTTAATGATTTTCAAATTTTTTTTGGGTTGCCTCCTATGTGTATGTATCATGTAAACAAGTTTTGTACTCAAAATTTCATGAAAGTATAACGATTTAATTTTTTAAGGGAAAAAAATGTGTGATGATTTTAAAATGCTACTCCTCCTACAAAAACTGGCGTATACACCTTAAATTTGGTTTACAAGTATGTCCAACTATGTATAACAAAAGTTGGTATGAGTTTGGTGATAACATGATAGCATTCGTACAATACTTCTTTTTAAGAATGCTTATTGAAAATTTCTTAAAAAATGTATCAATTCTAAATTCAATAGTTTTTTTTTAAATAAGTATTGCTTCGATTAAAAAATGCATACCAACTTTTGTTACATGTATTATTATAATCGTTAGAAAAAAACATAAAATATTTGTCACAATAGAAAAAGTGCCTTAGAATTTTAAATGAAAATAAACTAGTTATTTTATCTTCCTGTGATGTCAGTTTAAAATTTTAATTTGCAAGTGGGGATGTGAATAAATTCAAACGTTTACGTTATCTGCGTTAATTCTGCGGTTTTTAAACTTGGAGCTTTCAAATTTTGTGAGATTTTAAAAAAGTAAAAAAAAAAATGTAATAATAATAATTTAAGCTAAAAAAATTAGATTTTATTTTTTGACTGATTTTTGTCATTTGAATCGTACCGTGTCCTCTTAAAGTAAGAATCTTTCAACGTACGATATACGGCAAATAATTAAAATGAGATTGGTTTCACAAAATAATATAATTTTAAACTTAATTTCCTTACAGGAATTTTTCAACTTAATATCAAAATTTTGAGCAGTATAGCCAGAAGATAATAATGAAAAAAGAAATATTTATATTTCTGTTACTATTAAATAAAATCTTATTTCTCTTCAAAATTGATTAAGGCATTTCGTATTGTACTATTTTTACTTTAAAGTAATTTTTATGCTGCGCTTTTCTGAAAAGGTATAATTAATCGAAAAATAATTAATCTTTTTCACTGAAGCAAATATCTTAATGCCTTTGTATGTTTTAGACACAAAAAGTAATGACAAATTTTGCATTTATTTTGATTACTTTGATTTAAGTAATATAATTCCTGGAATGAACAAAAATAGAAGTATATAGAAAAGAAAGACCCCATCAGAAGTTTCAGAATGATATTGCTTTTTTTAAACTATATTGGTATTTGTCCTTTTTAATTTTTAAGGATCGTGCACTGGAGTACAAAGGAATTTTCCAAAAAAATTCTTATACATCACATTTACCTTTACGTAAAAAAAATCTGCACTATATTAAAAGTGTGTTAACCCCCTCCCCCACTTTCTCAGTGATTTTTAAAAGTAATACAAATGTAGAAAAACCATTAAAATCGAAGAACAAAATCTCACAGGATTGTAATAATCAATGAAGTTAAATCAAAATCACATTTCTCAACATCTTCAAATTGTAATTATTTTACTTCAATATTGTTTTTTCATTCACATTTATTTATTATGCTCTTTTTCAGATCCCGCTGGATTCTCAAACAATTACGGAAATCCAAACTCACAAAATGTAAAGAGCAATCAATACCCATCAAACCAAGGTGTATCAGGTAATTATGTTTTTATGTATTCAGTTTTCTGAAATAAAAAAGGAAGATTTACTTTTCTTAGTATGTTCATAAAATGCCCTTTTTTATGACTTTCAGAGAAACATATTACTAAAAGAAGAAAATGGGATAAAAACTGACCATGACTGATAGTTTCTTCAAATATAGGGTGACAAAAAATTGTTTCATCTTGTGGCAGAAAAATGAAACACAAATAGGATTAAAAATTTTTTTATTGAAGCCTTGTGATGCAGTTTAAGAATTATTTTAGTAATTTTCTACTAATTCATAGAGAAAGAAATACGAACAGTTTGTCTATCCACGAAGAAGGGACTGAGATTACATTCATATTTGTTGTTTAAACACCATTTCAACGTTTTCTTTTGTGTGTGTGTGTGGTTAGGTATATTTAAAATAATTTTCTACTTACTTTTGTGTTAAACCTATACAAGTACAGTGTGTTTATAATACATTATAAGCTAAACACTGTAGTGAACATAGGATATCATTTGAATATTGTAAATTCTAGAACAATCATGTATATCTTTTTAAACAATTAATGGGGGGGGGGTGAAACTGTGCAAGTTATCTTTTTATAACCTTATCAAATACGAATTTTTTTATATGCAAGTTTAAAAATAAAAATAAATTTTAGGTTTTGCAGTCATGTAGAATAATTTTGTAGTTTTTGCATTGAAAATATGCATTTACACAGAAATTAAAATTTTTGTTTCCTGCAAATTTTTGTATCATAATTTAAAATTGTTTTAAATTATAATATGTAAATAAGTTCAAATAAATAAACTGGCAATAAAACATTTTGGTTCTCATTTAAATTTTTTGACTTTGAAAATATATAATTTTTTAACACTGATGTCAGAATTAAATATGTATATATATATATTCATCTAACACATTTGTTAATGCAATGCTATATTAGAATTTCTGAGGAAAATTCATATTTTTTTTTAGTGAGTAGTAAACTTTATTCTGTATGTACTATTAGTTTTTATCTGAGTTGCAATTTAATTTTTTGTCATATTTTCATATGATTAAAGGAAATTTTTAAACCATATTCAACAATTATTTTGGTTTATTATTTCAAAGCCTTTATTAAAAAAAAGGGGGGGGGGTCATACAGTAATATCTCTTAGAGTTACGAAAAAATTTTGTTACAATTATAATTTTTTTGTAATTCAAATTTGTTCTTAAATAAATATTCTAAGTAATATGCAAAACTGAAAGTGAATCTTTATTTTTCAATTCCTACTATTAGCTCACTCTCTCTATATATATTTATATATTTGTTCAAATTTTCAATCGTTAATAAAATTCTTTCTATTTATCCAATCAAGTTCAAATAAGTTTTTTAAAGCTTGTAGTGGATGGCACTAGATGTTAATACACAGTTTTCTCAAATATTAATTAATTAATTTACTTTAGTTAATTACCGGTTTTTGACATTAACTTAAATACGTCTCTATTGTTGTAACAATGTAACTGTTAAGACAATGACAAAAGTTGTCGCCGAAAATCGATTTTTCAGCCAAACCGGGTGTGCAATCTTTCAACAATGCAGACACACACAAATCATGCTCTTTTTAATTCCTACTATTTTAGTCCATTCTCTCCCTATATATATATCTAATATATAAAATTGTCGTGTCGCAGTGTTTGTAACCAAACTCCTCCGAAACGGTCTGGCCGGTTCTTATGAAATTTTGTGCGTATATTCAGTAGGTCTGAGAATACGACGTAAACTATTTTTCATTCCGATATTGTAATTAGTTAAAAAGATATTAACTAAAAACCTTAAAACACTTAATTGTCTTAACCCTGCGCGTTATTTTCCCGCCTAGCGTCGTGAATGAACAGAGGGTGAAATTTTTCGGTATTCTCGACGTTATTTAAACAGCCATCCGATTTTTGTTTTTTATATTAGACAAAAAATAACTACAGAATCGGAAAGATCATTTTTTTCGCCACGATACAGTATAATTTTTTTGCAAAATAATAATATTTTCTATTTTTTAAGATTTTTTTAAAAAATAGTTCAAATTGATGCGTTTTTATGAAAATTATTTCCAAATCATTGCTTATGAATTTATTTTCGTGTTATGAAAACGATATTCTACACTAAATAACTTCAAGCTTTTTTCTTTTAGAACAAGTCATTCAAAAATAAAATGCCCAAAATTTTTTTAAAAAGATTTTTCGGAATTGTCGAAATTTTTAACTTAACATTGAATAACTTCGCTATTTATTAAGATTATCATACGAAACTTTTGTTACGTTTGTAAAATAATGTTATCAAACTTCTGTGTGAAGATTGAGAAAATTGCTTAAAAATTACGGATTTTAAATTTTTTTTTGTGATTTTCGTAAAATAACGTTATTGCAAAAAATAATCTAAACAGTATTTTTTGTACATTTTTTATTTAAAAGTACTTCGTTTTCAAAATTAATGTGTGAAGTTTGAAAGCATTAACTTAAAAATTAATCCCTAAAAAATAAAAACTTTCATAAAAAAAATACGCGATTTTACAGTTTGCCAAGCCTTGGCGTCGAAAAATGGTTTCGCGCCAAATAGCTTTCAACTGTTTCACCTGAAACTTCACATCTAACTCAAGGGTTACACCAAAAAGTTCTGACTTAAACATGCGAAAATCAGCAAATTTGGCGAGTAAAAAAATGCAAGTGAAAAAGTTATTTTTGCTTCAATTTTCATCATTTTCTCTTTATATAATTTTCAAAATTAAATCATTATTGATGTCAGATTAAGATGAAAGAATTTATTCAATACATTTCTGAGATTCATTTAAAATATCTATCTGTATCAAATCAATGATTTAAAAAATAAAAAGCCAAAAAATTTTTTGAACAAATTTTAATAAAACACTCAAAATACTTAAATCAATCGTTTAATGATTTCTTCTTTAAAAAAGATAATTGCATGAAACTTTATTCCCATGTGTCGAACATTTCAAAAAATCCTCACAATTTTACTTCAAGATTTAAAATAGTAGTAAAATTTTGTAATTTGAAAAATTTCTACTTTTCTGTCTTTTTTCAACATACAACTATTTTTAAAAAGGCTACATTTTCGTTTCCAAGGACTAAAAAACTGCAACGAAAGAATCGGAAAGTGGGTGAGTGATTTATAAATTCGCACTGTTCACTAACTCGAGAGTTTTTGGCGAAGGACTTCGAAACTTTAGCCACGGTCAAGTGATAAGGACGACACCTGAGCTTTCACCCATCTCTTCTAATTATCCCACCAACTTAAGAACAAATTTCGAAAAAGGGAGTTTTTATGACATAGTTAAAGAAATCACTCAAATCGCGCGCATACACATACATAAGTGCTATCGTCCTAAAGGAAACAGGAAATTCCCATGGGGATGAAGTTATTCTCTCAGTAAAAGCCCGTGCAACCCCGGGTAAACGGAGAGGAAAAAACAAAGAAGTCAAAGTAATTTCGAAAAAAAAAAATATTGGAAGTGCTGATTTTGTCAAGAGAAGGGAAAATGTTAAACGAGAAAGCCATGATACGCACTCACGGGCCATGCACTCACATCGTACGTGTCACACCCACACAGAAGTGCTGGCGTCAGAAATAAAGGAGGAAATTAACATGGGGATTAAGTTATACCCTCGGTAAAAGCCCGTGCAACGCCGGGCCGTTCAGCGAGTATATATATATATATATATATATATATCTTGTTCACATTTTCAATCGTAATAAAATACTTTCCACAAAGTAGGGATTGACTTAAATTTTTTTTTTATACTACTTGTTTTTCTCTATATTGAAGAACAGGATTATTTTCCACAATGTTTGATTCTTTCAAAAGCAGAAAGAAAAATTTTATACAATAAAGCAAATCACAACGAATAAATGATCGAGATATTTTCTACACTAAGTTTAAAAATATTTTTATAAAAATTAAAGAAACCATTTATGTGAAGATTTACATGCGATGAATATAATTCTTTGTCTTCAAAAAATTTATAGAAAAAATTACAGTTTCCGAACTGTTTATAGATACTAACCGAGATACATTACATTCATCTAAGTCTAATTTATATTCTTTCTTTAAATTTCAGGCATGCAGCAAGGTGAGTTTTAAATAATATATTGTTTTTAAATATTTTCTGTAACATTGCTATGAATTCAAATGAAATGTAAATAATTCCTAAAAGAGAAATTCAATGTTAGTATTAACTCTCATAAAAAATTTTGACAAAATAGTTCTCTCTTTGCATTTTAAAGGATTTCATACGTAATTAAATTTTCAAAATCTAATTTGTTTTCTACTATAGTTGCGCATAGTTTCAAAAGTTTATGAAAATTCCATTTACTAAAAATGTTTAAAATGATGTTTTTGAAAGTTTAAATTTTTGTACTATGCCTTAACTATCATTTTAATTGAGGATGGTGTGCCCGCATACAAAGGAAAATATGATATTTTTTCAAACATGTAATATTAAAAAATATTAAGCAATTTTATAAAATTTTCCTTATGAATATCATATTTATTATATCTAAGCAAAGAAAATAACTTATTTTTCAACATTAAATTAAATTCTCAATTCCTTTTTGAAGGTTGCAATATCCTATGTTATTTTTGAGAAAATTTTAATACATTCATATTTCATATAACATATCAACTCTTTCAAATATATTATACATAAATACATACACCGGGTGGGCAAAAAGTTCGCATAAACTTTAAAAGTTTATAAAACCTGGAAAATTAAACAAAATGAAAAACGGTTTGCAGGTTTAGCATCGATAAGTCACGGGATTTTTTAAATATAAGAAAAAAAACCTGCCAATAGATGGCGCTCGTACAAACGATTGAGTTGGAAATATGCAAAGGAGACAGGCGATTACAAATACTGATGCTAATGATCCATATCTAACTCTCCGTTGCTACTAAGTGTACAAGGATGCTGAGCGATTAAAACAAAGCTTTGTTGGTAAAGCTGTTTTTCATGAACAAGGAATCAGCGACTGTTGCACTGCCTTAATTCCGACTTCAGAAAAATGTGAAGACTGGAAAAGGGCCGTCAACAGTGGTACGCCTCATAAAAATTATTCTGCGATTTCAGGGTACTGGATCGCTCGAGGATCGTGTAAGATCCTGACGACCAAGTCTAAGAATCATTAACAAACATTGTAAGTTCACATGGCCTCATCGGTCACCAGATCTGACTCCAGTAGACTTTTGGCAGTAGGAATATTAAAATTCCCGGGTGTAATAATCCCGACCATCCAATCTGTCGGAATTGAAAAATATGATCCCCGGAGAAGTGTCATGTATACAGGCGGACATTCTGTGTGTGCTCTCTGCCGTTGCTGGATTTGTGACACGCTTGGAATGTGTCATCCCTTGTGGTGGTGGATGTGTGGAGCACATGCTGCTGAAATAAATGATTTGGTAATGTTTCTTCTGTTATTTGCGAATCTTTTCTTTCACTTATGTATGAAACGCCAACTATCAAGTGTTTTTTTAATTTGTTTCTTTTTCTTATCTTAAGAAAATCACTTGACTTATCGATGCTAAACCTGCAAACCCTTTTTTTATTTTGTTTAATTTTCTGGGTTTTATAAATTTTTAAAGTTCTTACGGACTTTTTGTCCACC
Organism: Trichonephila clavata; assembly: GCA_019973975.1. NCBI lineage: Eukaryota > Metazoa > Arthropoda > Arachnida > Araneae > Nephilidae > Trichonephila > Trichonephila clavata. The sequence goes on along the minus strand of BMAO01034452.1, from coordinate 275,827 downwards.
CGGTATTTAAGTAACTTAATTTATTAAATTTATTCCTTACCTGAAAGATACTAGACTAATTATCTCAAAAAAAGAATTTTAACGAATTTAAGTTTAATTGTATAATTCATGAATTTTTGTTGAAAGAATTTTGAAAAAGCTAAATATTGAATTTAGGTATTAATTCAAAATCACGAGCCCGATATATATCTTAAGGTTGTAGAAGCAGAAAGATATTATATCTGAACAAATGTAGTAAAAATAATTAATTGTATAAACTTAAAAATATCAAAGTTGAATTATAATGGTTATATAGAGCATATATAAATATTAAAAAAATGATGATTTATATATAATGAACTAAAAAATAATAATTTATGTACACAATGATCAATTGCATGTATATATAAAATAAAATCTTAAAATGAAAGCTTCTAATGCAGGCCCGTATCCAGAAATTCGTTCCGGGGGCTCAAGGACGAAAATCACTCAAATGACGTTTAATATTTTATTATTTTTTGTGCAAGAAAAAGATGCAGTATAAGGTGTACAATAAACATCTATTATAATGTTTGAAAGAAGTTTAAGCATTTTTTATGTTTAACAAAAAATACCTGCTAATAGCAAAATTCATATCAGTATTGATTTTTCTCCAGAACATACACCTTAAAAAGTAACTTTCTTGATTTTTTCTTCGTCAAGCGGTCGAGTACTTCCTCCGGATCAACAACAGTATCCCAGTGAATTGACATCATCGCGAGTACACTTAGCCTGTCGTGGCCCATCACACTACGAGGTAGAGTTTTTATCCTCTTCATTGTAGAAAACGATCTTTCGACGCTAGCCGTTGTGACTGGAAGAGTAGCCATAACCTTGAGAAGATTCATCGCGCGAGAGAAAAAATGTTCCGTCACAATATACTCCAACAGTTTCAAAATTTCGGTCGATGGATCAATTGATGATATTTTGGCACACCATAACTTGTACTCAGCTTGAACTGCGGACAATGGCATTTCGTCTTGAAGGTATGGACCTAATTTTTCCAGTTCATTTATTTTTTTCTCGCAAGCATATCCTGGCAGTAGCAGTTAGAAACTTGATAGAATATCTTCGTTCTTGATGAATCTGTCAGTCAAATTTTGTATCAAAGTATCGATACAAGGAATGAATGTGGTGACTCTGAAATACTCTTCATTCGATATCGCTTGCGGATTTGCACGAGATTTCTGTCGTGATGTAACTCTGGGAGCTTGAAGTTGAGTGTCAAAAAGGTTTGCAGAAAATTTCGACGCCACTTGAAAAATTTCTGTGAAAGTGTCGTTAGCGGTTTCCCGCATTTGTCGGAGTGAACTCAATACTTCATTTGTATACTTCACAGCGGAAACTAAATCTGAAGATTTATTTTGAAGGAAAATCAACAGTGGAAGGGTCAAGCTGTACAGTTTCTCACAAACAACAATGCTCACTAAAAATTCACTTTTTTGACTCGCTGAGTGAAGAGTTGATGCCGTTGAAGATATAGTCCACGTTCTTTGAGCGATTTCTTCTAAAGCCATGACAATGCATTCGAAAGAATTCTAAAAACACGATGATACTGTCGTGCCTTTCGATAAATCTTGTGTCACAAAGCCGGAGAAGTCGTTTCTTTTTACTGTCTGTTTACTTTCTTGGATAGTTTCTTGAAAAATTTGTTTGCATTCGAATGATTCCTGAACAAATTTACAACTTGACTAACAACTCCAAGACAGTTGCTTATTGCTGGAACCGACATGACATTCGACAGAGTAAGGTTTAAACGGTGACTGGCACAATGAATGTATCTTGCCTTGGAATAATTTTCTCTAATTCTTGTTTGAACTCCACTTAAATGACCTGCCATATTTGCTGCCCCATCGTATCCTTGCCCAACACACTTGGTCATATCAAGATTGAGCTCATCACATCGCTGCAGAATAACGTTCGCCAGATTTTCAGAAGACTGATCGTTGATTGGGATGAATCCGACAAAATCTTCACGAAGAACAGGAGCTTGGAGCCCGAGCCCCTCCCCTGGATACGTGCCTGTTCTAATGGAAACTATTTTCTAAAAACTTAATGTAAAAATTAAGATTTTGTTTCTCACAATTTAAATGAAATTTTTTTTCTGTTCCAAAATTTAGGGGTCGACAGTCCAAGTAAAGTATTATTTTTAAAATTCCAGCATTTTTTTGAAAACCTTATTTAAAATGTACCTGCAAAATGCTGTAAGCTTAAAATTTGCTTTTTAATTTAGTTCATACATTTAAGAAAAGAGGTACGATAAAAATAAATTAATTTACTAATCCTAAATAGTACGCCTAATTTCACAGAAATTCAGTAAAATTCTAGTTAGATCAAAAGAAAAATTCATATAAATTTTTAGAAGATTTATGATTTATGTTCAGAAATCTTTAATATGTAGTACTTTTTTTAGTAATGCAATGTTATGGTATAAATAGAAATAACTCTTAAAGCTTAAGAACTTTTATTTTAGAATTTAATTTAAGGTATCCGACTGGTTGCGATAACTTTTTTTTTAAAAAAAAGGAGATAGGGGATTTTTTTGTTATTTTTAGATTTGTTTAGTGCATTTTAATAAAAATGTATTAAAATTAAGAAGAGAAAAATAAATTATTATTACTAAAATGGGAAAAAATAGGTAAAAATTAACAAAAAATAGCATAAACGTGGCCCATTCTGCACCAAAGGTTTATGAATAAATTTTCAATTTTTTCAATCTAATATGTTGCTATACTATTCAATTTTGAAATGACCTTCAGGATAAGAGATATTTTCTTTTTTACAAAAACTAGAGCACTTTATCTCGGTTACTATATGAAAATGCTTAAAAAGACAGTGATTATATTTACATAAGGGATTGTAAATTTTGTAATAAAACAGTGCTTGATAAATCTGAAGGTTAAAACAATTCTACTATTATACAGAACTTACAGAAAAAAATTCAGTTAATTATGTTCAAAACTTTTTTAGCAATCGCTGACCCCGTTTATTTTCAAAAAATCACATTTCGGGTAAAACGCTTTTTAAAGTATGACATATATCTTGCTTAAAGTAATGGCATCTGCGTTTACTAAAACACTTGTAGTTTTTGTTCTAGCAAACGGAAAATGATACACTTGGTATTTTTTTAAAGCTAATAAGATGGCCCATAAAATAAAATCATACAAAAATTGTCAATTTTTGGCAAAATTCACAGTTTTAGGGTAGTTGGATACCTTAAGTTTAAAAAAATTCTCATTCACCTTCTGATCACATATTTTTCTACAATGTCAAAAGGAATTAATTTATTAATATCGCTTTTTCTATAAAAACAAAAAAAAATTAATTGAGTGTCACATACGACATCCATATTTATTATACTATGCTAAGAATCTAAGGGTAAGTCTTGAAAGATTTATTCTTAGCAGATGTATTACAGTGTGTTAAGGTAAGCAATTTTCTATAATCCATATTATTTTAGGGCTTAAGGTATCCGACTACCCTAAAATTGTGAAATTTGCCAAAAATTGACAAATTTTTTATGATTTTCTTTTATAGGCCATCTCATTAGCTTTATAAAAATACAAAGTTTATTATTTTCCGTTCACTAGTACAAAAACTACAAATGTTTTAGTGACAGCAGATGCCATTAATTTAAGCAAGATGTCCATACTTTAAGAAAACGCATTTTACTCAAAATTCGTTTCTTTGAAAATGCTCAAACGGGGATAGGCGATTGCTTAGAAAGTTTTGAAAATATTTAACTGAAATTTTTTGTGTATGCCCTGTATAATGGTAAAAGTGTTTAACCTTCAGATTTATCAATCACTGTTTTATTACAAAATTAACAGTCACTAATGTTAATATAATCACATTGGGTTTAGCAATTTCATATAATAACTAAGATAAAGGGCTCTAATTTTTGTAAAAAATAAAATATCTCTTAACCTGAAGGTCATTTAAAAATGAATAACATAGCAATACATCAGAATAGAAAAATTGAAAATTTATTTTTAAACTTTTGGTACAAAATGGGCCACGTTTATGTTATTTTTTGTAAATTTTTAACAATTTTTTTCCTATTTTATTAATAATAAGTTCTTTTTCTCTTCTTAATTTTATCCTGTTCTTCTTAAAATGTCTAAACAAATCTAAAAACAACAAAATTCTCCATATCTCCATTTGAAAAAAAAAAAATACTGTCGTAAGTAGTGGAATACCTGAAAAATCTGGTTCAGAAATAAAAATTAGAATATTTGCATCGATTTTTTGTACTTAATATTATTATGATAAATTTTAACTGTATTTGAAAATTTTGATTTGTCTGACTTTAAAAGGTTTTGATTCAAATAGTATTAAAATTAACTTCGACAACAAAAAATGCTGTTATGGTAAATAGACAAAATACATTATTAATAATTTTAAAATGTTTTTACTTATTTTAAAACATTTCAGTAATTTTATTTTATTTTTGTTTTTCTTAAAGTATCAGGCACGATAGCAGAAGGTAAGTTTTAAAAACTATTTTTTTTATCGGCATGTTTTAGCTATCGTAAAAATCTTCTATAAATCAAATATTATTTTATAAATATATATATTTCAATTAAGAAACCATTCAATCATAAGAAGAAATATTGGGAAAAATATTTTTTTATTTAAATGCCATGCATCACAATCAGAATGTCTAAAATTTTTTCGAAAACAAATTCAAAAAATAATTTAAAAGTGTGTCTAAAGAACTGTTTTCTACTTTATAAATTAAAAGATCACAAATTTTCCTTTAAAACTATAACTGTTTCATTAGACTGGAAATATTTTTCTTAAAATGAAGTTAATATTTACTAATAATTTCAAATAAGAGATAAATAAATACTTTGTATGTAAATTTTATATTGAATCCTTTTTAATAATTTGAATTTTCTCAGAATAAATCTTAATAAACTTAAGGGGAGGGGGAAAAACAAGCAAGTTAATTCACACATCAGCAATTAAAATTTTTATTACTATAAAATAATATATTAACAAAGAGAATAATGTGTGTTCTATATTACTATATAAAATAAAATGTAGAATATATTATAATATTGAATGGTTATTAACAACACCCAAATGCATTAACTTTCCTTTCAAATGACTAATAAGATTTACGTTTTTGTTTTTGAAATGGTATAAAATACCTTTAAATAAGTGAGTAAAAATGAAAATCATACACAGGAATATAATACTAAAAAAATTAGATCTGAAACAAATTTTGAAACATTTCAAACAAATTATTTACTTAAATATTATTTTTATGGTTTTTTTGTCCTTGGTTATTTTTAATACTGTATTTTAGTTCCAAGTGGATTTTCAAACAACATGGGCAATCCAAAAACACAAAATATGCCAAGCAATCAATATCCATCAAACCAAGGAGGACAAGGTGACTTCGTTTATACATATTTTTTCTCTTTAAATGAGAAAGAAAAGATCTATTTTTTGAGTTTGTACATACATTTTCTTATTTATGAGCTTCAGAAAAAAGTTTACTTGTTGAATAAATAGAACTAAGAGTGCAAGAAATAAAGTAGATTTCCATGTGTTGATTTTCTAAAAATCCTTCATGACAGATAATTTTTCCATTACGTTATATCGGGAAATTATTTTAACATAAAGTTAAAACGATTTAAGAAACAATCTTTTATTGAAGTATTTCGTTAGAATTTAAGCAAACTTTGATAGTTTTCTATTAATTCATGGAGTGGACACAATACAACCAAAAAATAAACATTTATTTTTCTTAAAGAAAATAAACACTTGATAAAATTTGCTTAAATATGAATCCTTTTCTTAAAAAAAGAGAAAAGTGTTCTGAATTTCATTCATATTGTTACGATTTTGTTTAATTTTATCCTAAAATAGTCTAAATATAATTTAAATCTGCATGTTTAGTAAGAATATTACATTCTGTTGCATTTATTTTATGATAAAAATTGCAATATTCACAAGGAACGCTGTCCTTTACATTATAAAGGCGATTCAATGGGAACTTGCCAATTTCATCATTTTTAGTGACTTGGCGACCATATGGATGCTTCTCGAATTTACTGGAGAAGTCTGTGACGGAAACGAAATGTTCGAGATAGCAATGGAAGCTAACCGCACAGACTGTAAATAGCTGTCGGTTCTTGAAACTGAGTACTACTTCAATTGTTGAAGTGTTCACTTCCGTGTGTGTGCTGCCGAGTGGTTGTGTGCTTGCTGACAATCTTTATCGTTACTTGCGTTTTAAACTCTGATAGTTATGTCTGAGTGCTGTAAAAGGTGTGAAGACCTTCTGGAACTTTTTGTACGAGTTTTATTGTTGGTTAACTTGGATTCTAAAGTCAGTTTTCGTCAATAAATTGCATTGCTCTTGAAAAATTGTTTTGTTCTTTGGAACTTAAGGGGGCATAGTACCTTTAACCCTTCTGAAAACCGAATTTTCAAAAACATTTTAAGAAATTAATATAGATTGTTAACCTGACATTTCACGCGCAAAAAAAAACGACCTTAACTTCCCGCTCAGGGTATCTCATACCCGAGGGTATTTACATTCTGTTTTTACCGTAAAATTTGCATACAAAGGTGAAAAGGGAAGCAAAGTCGGAAATAGAATATGTTTATTACACTTTTTACACGTAAATTTAGTTTTTCTGTCCTTTTAATTAGGTCATTCAGTGCATTTTTTATACACTCCTTTAGTCTTCATAGCGAGTGAGTGCGATGTTTTCACTGGATCTTAATTTTTCATAAAATTCCGTAGGAGCATTGCTTGCTAGTTTTTACATTCTTTAAATTCTTCTGTAAATATCAAAATCCAGAATACTTCAGAAATCAGCGTCTGGTTAAATGTTTAGTAGGTAGTTTCTGACTACTTAACAAAATAATTTGAGCATTTACTGTCGTAACGCTCAACAACACAAAAAATATTGTTATAGGCTAAAGATTACATTTTCAAGATATTGAATTTTATCTAGGATGATAATTGCTCCCTCAGTTAAACTATCTGGATAGATATCAGTAGAGGTATCATACTTGCTATTATACTGTTACAAATTTTGTATAAAATAATGTAAATAATTTGTATTTGGATGTGCAATGCCTTTATATTACTCTATGCTATATTTATTTCATTTTAAAATTGCAATATTCACAAGCAACGCCGTCCCTTACGTTATAATGGTGATTCAATGGGAACTTGGCGAAATATTGGTGATAGAGCCAAGTTGGCATCATTTTTGGCGACCAGGTTGGCCACCAATTTGGCGACTTTGGCAACCGATTTGGCGACATTGGCGACCATGTTGGAGAGCTCGGGACCCTCTGGATTCTTCTAGAAATTAGTAGAGAAATCCACTAATTTCACGATCTGTGGCGCGAGCGCATGTTTCCAGAAATTTCGGCCCCTGCTATAAATAGAGCGATACTCGCCGCATCAGTCAGTCTGGTTTTGACTAGCGATTAGTGAACTTGCCTTGATCGTGATTAGCTCAGCTGTGCTTGTGAATAAGCTTATATATATGTGTATTTTTAGATACTGGTAATTGTGTCTAAGTGCTGTTGAAGGTGTGAAATCCTTCTGATATTTATTCTGCGAATTTTGCTGTTGAATCCTGTATTTTTAAGGATTGATTTACGACAATAAATACTCATCGCTCTGAAAGAACTGTCCTGTTGTTTACGACTGATTTTGCATATAATCCTCGAACCCCGATCTACGTAACAATACTCTTTGTCATTTCCCCAAAGAGTCTTTCTTGACTGTCGTACTAAATCTGTTAAACACTGTATGTATTAAATTACTTAAATATCACATTTCTTCATCATAACTACAACAATACGCCATTACGTAAGATTTTAAAGCCTGCTCGTGCATTTAGAACTGTAACGACGATTCAGGCGCAGGGTATGACATATCCGAAGAGGCTGTATCCAAAAATATACCTTTAGAATTTGCCTTTGAGCTAAGGCACCTCAAAGGATATAACCTTAAAGTCAGCTATATGAGAAACTATTTATTTTCCAAAAATGTTTAGATGAAGTCTTGAAAAAAGTTAGGCGCTGGGTATGACATACCCTGCGCGTGAAGTGTCGGGTTAAGAACGTTTTAAAGTAATCTCGTCGAAATCTGACAATAATTACGCTCTCAGCATTAAAAAGTGTATAAGTATCAAAAAATACTTGACCTTTAGAAAAATGTAAAGAAACAGATCTTTCGTTGGGTTCTGTTTGAAATTTTTTGATTTGTCATTCGTTTCATCAGTATCTCGCACTTAGAAGCAACATGAGGTATCTTGGAGACTCACCTCGTATTTTTAAATCCCGATCAAGTGATAAGGTTGACAACTCAATTCTACAGCTTAAAATTATTGCCCAATAATATCAGCCTCTTACAAAATAACAATTGATTTTGTTCTAAAATGAAGCAACATTGATATTTGATGATGGGCCAGCTAATCACCTAGATATTATGAAAATTCCGGGTTTTAAAATAAAGTATTTTTCTGTTATTCCTGATTTTCTCAGGCATGAATAACGGGAGGAAAAATTGTCTATATCTCTCACAAAAAAGGCTCCCAAGACTCTGAGAATGAGAAAAAAAATTATGCAGGAACACTTTATGGAAAAAAAACCTCAATATATGAAATGGATACATTTTAAGTGTAAAAAGATTTATTTTAATGCAAAAAAATTACAATTTAATCTTTAAATTTGATTTATGAGGAATCGAAAGAGTACGTCAAAATGTGCAATACCAAGACTCCGCAAGGTACTATCCCCTTAAAGCCTAAAATCTACGAGTCCCATCTGCGTAAGAATGTTTTTGAATGATGCTTAAGTGAAATCGTCAATGGTTTTCTGTTGTGATGTAGTTTTAAATTTTATTTTAGTCAGTTCAATCAAGTCTATCACCATGCATCACTCGAACCATGGGTTTCATCGCTTGGGTTGAAAAAAAATCAAGCAATTACGTGCATTTAGTATCAAAGAAACCCTTATTGATCTTTTGTTTTAGAACGTTTTTTACTAATACACTTTGCGATTACTTTACTTAAACTTTGCGTAAGTTTAGGGAATTTCATAAAAAGTGTTCAGAAAATTGCACTTAGTAAATGTAATGCTGATTTTTCACTTTTTTCTGAGAAAATTGGGTATATCTTATAATTGTTTTAATTATATTACCGAAGCAACTGTTATAATTGTAATAGAACGAAATTAGGAGTAATTTCATAGGCTTTCACATTTTACGCATTATGTATGAGTGATGTGATCTAAATTCAGATAGAAAACTTATTGAGCTCTCTATCAGGCAAACAGTTATATTACTACAAGCCGTGAGTTTTTCTTACGGCAGAAAAAATGTCTTAAATTAGGTTTCCTAAATGGAACAATTTTTAAGAAAATAAACATTAGCATAAAATTTGTTTAGTCTCGTTAATCATTGATTTAAAAAAAACTGAAGGATTTTAAAGGTTAAAATGTAAGCAAAAGCGTAGCAGAAAAATTGTGAGTAAATAACCCATCTCATGTAAGCTTGATATTCTTGTAACACTTGGGTTGTTATTCACAAATTTATCAAAAAAGAGACAAAAATTTTAAACGAAAATATTCTGAATTACTTCTAGAATAATAGGGTGCATTATTCCAATAGGAATCGCCACCTTTTGAAACAATGCGTTTTAAATTTAAAATAAAAAATATTAAAATTAAGTATATTTTCTTTGAAATATATTGAAATATTTTTTCAAATGTTAAAAAAAAAGTTATGATATTCCTAGAAAAAGGTGAAAAACGTTAGTTGTTACAATAATTTAATAATTAATAAAAAGAAATCTTATTTATATCTGTCAACGTTATATAATAAGAATTAGATTATTTCTAGATTAAAAAATTTAAATTTTAAAAAATTTTCATTGTGATTTTCAATATTTTTTCTTCATTTTACTATCATTTTTCTGTTTGTTGCTTATTTTTTAAAATAGAGTGAATAAATATTAAATTTGAAACATTTTAATAACTTCTTCAAACAAAAATTATTTTATTATACTTTTGGTGTGTTTTCTTTCAAACTCAAGGTTATTTGTGATACTCTGTTTTTAGAATCCCCTGGATTCTCAAAAAACTTGGGGCATCCAAACACACAAGATATGCAAGGCCATCAACCTGTATCCACTTTTGGACAGCCAGGTGATTTTTGGTTTATATTTTTATTTCTTTAAATAAGGGGGGGAAATGATGATTTTCTTCCTTTATACATTAACTAGCTGATATACTCGTTCTTCATACGGGTGAATTGAAAAGTTAAACAATACAGATTGAAGGATAAATAAATTTTTAATGAGTTAATGTTACGTTAATTGCAAATTAAACAAATAAAAAGCTTTTTGCATATCTCAGCTGAACAAAAAAACCCCACATTTGTTAAGTTTTAAATCTGTAGATCTAACAGCTGTTAATAAGGATTTCTTTTATTTCCCGTAACTTTCTTGTGGATCGATTTAATTCAATTATATTCAAGGACGAATTCTTACAATTTGAATAGTTACAAATGCCATCATTAGTCTACAAGCATCCCGCATTGGGCTACATTTTCCGCAAATGCCTCTAATAGTATGGTGAATATTTACCAAATTCTTACTATTGAACTTTGATGATTTACAAATGCCTGTGTTAGTTTAAGGTATCCGAACACGTTGAAAATGACCAAACTCAGTCAAGACAAATATTTTTGTTTTTTATTTTATTGAATAGAGCTATCTTTTGACTTTACGAAACATACTTTATTTTGTTTCTACACTACCTAGAGGCTAAGTTACAATCAGTTTTATAAAGTTAGAAAAACCGGAAGTGGGGTTTTGATCTACCAGAAGTGGGCATTTAAATTGCTCAAAATCTATCATGGCGAGTCTGATAACTCAAAATAGTACGAATGTATTTCTATAAAACTTTTTAAACCTGATATTTACGTTATTTTTTAACTAATGTACTAAAATATTTTGTATTGTATGAATATTTTTGAGTTATGGCTTGTTATCTAAATAACGGTCTCATAAAAAATGTAACATTTCTTATCATGTTTACTCAATCAGCTCTAAAATTTTCAAATTTTAATAAAACATTAAATTTTTAGTACATTTTCTAGATAAATGCATCTGTGTTTTCGTAATACTTTTACTAATATATGTTTATTACTTTTTTCTTTAACTGCTTTGAAGTTTTTCAAAACTATTCTAAAATTTCACTTATAATTGTGATTTTTGTAAAATTCAGGTAAATTATTTTAAATTTTGATAGTTAAATAGTAATATTTATTGATATTGAATCCTAAAAGAGCATTTATAATGTTTTAGTATGCTGTTTTGTTATAAAGTACCCCGAACGTGTTCGGATACCTTAAAAACATCCTACATTTGGACAACTTTCTCGTGTATACTCCTCTAATGGAGAAATATCAGATGTTTCTAAGAGAATATCGGAGTTTTCGCTTTATAGCATTTATTACATATAACTTACAAGCATAATTCATGCATCGAATGAAAGAGCAACTGAAATAGTTTTGTTTACTGGCATGTGTGCTCGTGCACGCGAAACGCGAAGGCTAATCCCCCCCCCCCTCCTTTCTTGCTGATCAGCGAACTAGCAGAAAAATGGCGACTGTTAACCGAAAGCGTTTTGTGTTCTCCAACTTGCAAAGACAGAATCTATTTCTGTGCAACGAGCCTTCCGTATTAAGGTCAGTTGCCAACCTCCAAATGATAATAACATTCGTAGATGGTATCATCAGTTTGAAACAAGGGGCTGTCTTTGTAAAGGGAAAAGTACGCACGACCAAGGCTTAGTGAAGAGAGTGTTTCTCGAGTGAGACTCTTTCTTGCGTAGCCCAAAGAAATGAGTTCGGCGCGCAAGTCATGAATTAGCAATGCCAGTGATGACTGTTTGGAAAGTTTTACGCAAACGTTTAGAACTACGTCCTTATCGTCTGCAGTGGCAACAAGCTCTAAAACCGACAGACTACGGTTTACGCGCCAAATTCGCAAACGACATGTTGATGGATGCTCATGAAAATTTTATGTATTATGTCTATTCAGTGATTAATCAACGTTTCACCTCAGTGGACATGTGAGCACTCATTTGGAGCTTAGAAAATCCTCACAAGACGTTGGAATTGCAATGAGACTCACCTAAATTGAATGTTTTTTGCGCCATATCTCAGCGGAAAATGCATGGGCCTTTCCAACTGTAACTGGTTCTGCCTATCTTTATGCAGATATGGCAATTTACTCAATTGGAAAAAAGTGAACCAAATAACTTCAGTTGGCAGCAAGTTGGTGCACCGCCCCACTGGCATCTCTCAGTACGAGATTGGTTGAACATCACTGTACCCAACCAAGGGATTAGTTGCAAAGGGCCTCCCGATAAAGCTTGTTTCCAAGTTCGTCCGATCTGACGCCATAAGATTTTTATCTGAGGAGGTCCATTAAGGATTTTGTGTACGTTCTTCCACTACCAACTGATCTTCCAAACTTAAGGCACAGGATTGAAGCAACTGTTGCAAGAATTATCTCAGACACACTGAACAAAGTTTGGGATGAACTCGCCTATCAACTTTATGTGTGCCGTGTGACGAATGGGTTTCACATTGAAGATTTGTAAACTTGTAGATAAAACTGTTTCACAGTTACTCTTTCATTCGATGTATGAACTACACTTGTAAGTTATATGTAATAAATACTATGAAGTGTTAAAACTTCTACATTCCTTTAGAAACACTCGGTATTCAAGAGCAAACTTTTGAAATGCATATATTAGTCTCAAATAATCCTACATTACGATAAATTTCATTCAAATTCCCCTACTTGTTTGCGGAATATTCAAGGTCAAATTTTTGCTATTGAACTTTGAAGAAATAAAAATGCCGGCATTATATAGTCATAAATATAATTATCGATTCAATTGTCAATTTTTGTAAAAAAAATTGCAAAAAATAATTGTTTGTACGGAACAACAGTAGAGTATATTATTTGGCCCCTCAACGCAATTTTTCCGAATGTTTCCGGAATAATAATCAAATTGGAAAGTAAATTGGACTCATAAGCTGTTTTTTCTCTGTTCAGTACTTCAAGAAAATCGTGTTCTGTGACGAAAAAAGTGTTTCGACTACTAATTTTATCAAATTGCTAAGAAAATTTTAAAATTTTGAAAATGACGTCTTTTACAACTGAACCAAATGTATATTATCACGAAAGTTTACAAAAAGAAGCTAATTCAGAAATATTACGGGGATTTAAATCATTAAGTTGAAACATTATTGACAAAATAAAGAACAAAGACATTGTATAAATATACGTGTTAAAGTGTAAATATGAAGAGTGCTATTCACACTTTTAAGTAGACTTTAGAAGTCAAAGCAATGAACAATTAAATTACATATTAAAATAAATATGAAAGATGAATAAATGAAAAAATACATGAGTTGAAGTTTGTGTGTAGATCATGTATTATTTTTTTCAACCATTTCGAACACTTATAAGAAAATTAATTGCTTGATATTATGAGGCCAGTATTTAGACAAGAAAAGAAGCTGAAAAAGAGCTATTATATATTTGAAATATTACATAATTTCATTTCAATAAATATATAAAACTGCAGATTGAAAATATTTATCAAAAGACGTAATTTATATAAATACATCATACGATAACTTATAATTTTAAAACAATGAATAAAGTATTTACTAATGAATAATTTATGTATACAAATGCTCAATATATATTTTTTAGTATGTTACTTACACAAAACGTTCAATAAATGTTTTGTAATATGTTGTGAATTCAAAATATTGAATCTATGTAAATATTCTATAGTATTTTTGTGTTTACTGCGTTTTATATATATTTTAAAATGGAAGTATCGCACTGAAAATCTATCTTTTATAAGCTTAATGCATAAAGTATTAATTCCTTTCAATATTTAAAGTGTAATTCGAACTTTTTTCTCGATTCCAACTTTAGCTGCTGATAACCCAAGTAAAGTATTATCATTTTATAAAATTGTTGAAACTCTTTTTTTAGTTATCTTATTTGGAATGTATGTGAAATATGGTAGAATCAAACACAATTAGGTTGTAAGGCACGTCTTTGCGTTTTGAAAAAACACTACAATAAAATTAAATTGAAAATCCTAAATATTATGCCTAATGCCATAGAAAGTCAATGAAACTCTAATTAATATCCAATTAAATTTGTGTATATTATATAATATCCAATTATCAGCGGTTTATGTCAGAAAGCCTAATAACAATGGGTACTTTTTAGTAATTTAATATGCAATGGTAAAAATTCAAGCACCAAAAAATTCTTTTTGAGAATTGAGTTTAAGAGAAAAAATTATAAAGCATACCATTTTACATGCATCTTTCAACGGGAGGAATTAATTCATAAATACAGGGTGAAGCGCGGGAACTTCCTGTTTTGAACATCTTCCAATGTTGTTCGTCGGCAGAAGAGAGTCGTGGGGAGGGGTTTGGTGAAAGGGGTGGAGTGGGATATTTGTTTTCTCGCCGTACAGTTTTAAACTTGTTGTGGTCGAGGCAACAGCACGCTTTTGCCGTTAAGGCGTATTTTTTCTAATAGTGGGTCGAGGATTGCAGTGAAATTTTCGTTTCGTCGATATTTCTCCACGAGGTCGTGTTCTTGATCAGAAATGCGTTTTAATGTGGATGGATGCCTTCCGAGCAATGGGGAATGTCTACAAAGAAACGAAAGGACCTCCAAAGACCGTTAGATCACCTGAAAATGTGGAACGATTTCGTGTGTCAATTCAGACCTGTACATGACAATGTTCCAACAATTCTTCTTACCCGTTCTCCAAGAAAGGCATTTTGACCATGTCGGGTTACAACAAGGTGAGGCTCCAGGGTTTTTATGGGTGTTTTATAAGCAACCTTCTCCGAATGATTTATCTAGCCTGTGCGCTCACCTGATTTATCCCCTCCTGATTACTCTCTATGGACTTATCTCAAATCTGTGGCTTACGAAAAATGCTCCAATACCATGGAAGACCTACAGGACAACACCCCACCCAAAATTGACAATATCCCGGTCGATATGCTTGAAAATGTGACTCAAAGTTTTCGAAATTGACTGCATCAATGCATTGAGAATGGAGGGAGACATTTAACAGGCATTGTGTATAAAAATGTGTAAATTTAAAGTTCCAATGTTATGTGGTAGGTGAAAAAAATAATAGAGTCAAATGTATTGATAATGGAGGAAGACATTTAACAGACATTGTGTATAAAACTGTGTAAATTCAAAGTTCAAATGTCATGTGGTAGGTGGAAAATAATAATAGAGTCAAATGTAACTCGCAATGTGTTTTATTGCATTTTCAAAACAGGTAGTTCCCACGCCTCACCCTGTATTATTCTTTTTATAAAAACAAAACAATTGCCTCCCACATACATTTATATAATGTTTTGCTTGGAGACTTAAGAAGAACCTTAAAATTTTTTTATTGTTAGCAGATAAGTCGTATATTGTGTTAAAGAAAGAAATTTTCTACACAACCAATATTGTCTTTAATTTTATAAGTATATATTACATAAATCAGAAGTATAACTGTATCATCAAAATAATATTATTTAATACTGTTTTTCGTAAAAAAGAAAATAAAAGCATTTCAAAATTTAGAATATTGTGTCTAGAAAATGATAACGTGCTAAAGAAATATCTTTTTTTGATATAAACTGAAATAATAACTTATTTTCTTATTTCTCTCTTTAATGTAATCCTTATATTTTTCCTTAGAAAGGAATTAGAATTAGTTGAGAAAAAGTACTCTTTTTTTCTGTAAGAAAATTAAGCTCCTTTCTATGTTATATAAACTTAGAAATTCAAGACAGATCTTTCACAATTATTTTGAATATTTTATCTTAAATAAAATTACATGTTAATTATTTATATTAATTAATTGCTAATCGCTTACTTGAAGTGAATAACAGATTTTATAACTTTTATTTCCTTTTGCAGAATAAAATTAAATATATATATATGTATATTTCGTTTATTTAAAATTACAAAAAAATTGAGGGTATTTTTTTCCCTGTAAAATCATTCGAGATTTTTTCTCAGAAAGGTCTTCATTTGTCAAAAAATAAGCGAATACCACGAAGAAAGAAGTGAAAAAACTGAAATTAAAGATTTTAATACTTAATAAATTATATCTGAATTATATGTGTCAATTTGTTTAAACCTCAATTATTTTATTTCAATATTGTTTTGTGTGTTTCTTTCCTTCTCTGTTATTTTGTAACACTCTACTTTAGATCCTGTTGGATTCTCAGACGAAGAACATTCACAGGAACAAAATCAACCTAACCATCGAAATCCACCCCACACTGAAAAACCAGGTAATTATGTGTCTATATATTTTGTTTCTTTAAATAAGAAGCAAAGAAATAATTTTCATTTCATTCGTACATTGCCTTTACGAACAATATAAAAATAACTTCTTGAGGAAGAAAATGGAATGCAGATTTAAAAAAAATGAAACAATTTTTTTCATATGATATTTTAAAAAAAATATTTTTATCATGTAATCTATGTTTAATCATTCCTTGCAATACCGAATGTTTCCAAATAATTTTAACATTGTGCGGGAGAAAAAGTAGACATAAACTGAAAACTTTCGATATGTTATGCGGTTTTGGTTGTTCTCAACTAATTCATTGATTGAGAGTCACGAACTCTGTTTCTCTAACCATATCCTAGCTTGCCCGGTATCTTCAGGCCTTCTGTTCAAATATTATTCCATTGAATTTTCTCTTAGATATTCTTTTGAGAATTGTGTGAATAACAGTCTTTTATTGAACATGTATGAAATTAAAGAACAAATACATACATATATATTGATCAATATACATAATGTATGGAATTTCATATAAATCACTAACAGTTCACGTAGAAATCACCTCTTTTTTGTCTTTGTTTATTTATTTTAATAGTTTTCTTCCTTATTTTAAATATTTCAAATTAAACTTTTTTTTTCACGTTTGACTCATTAATCGGGCATATCACAAGGTAAATTTACTCTCTGTTTTAAATTATGCTAAATTTTATTTTATTTTAATCACTTTTATTTTTTCCATTATAGACATCAAATTAATTCATTCATGTATTTTTTGTCTTTATCTCATTTTTGTTCAGGATACTGTGGAGGAAGGTATTTCTGTAGTTTCGCATTATTTAAGAACAGTTATACAACTATCCCATTTATATTTAAGAACATTTAGTGTTTTGCTTTAAGTTATTTATATTATTATGAGCTAAAATTAAAAGGCCGAAAATCCCTATTCTTGATTAATTTTAAGAGCATTTTGTTAAATGTGCGTGTTCGTCCGAACATGTCTAGTAATATTTGACACTAAGTTATATAAAATATGATTCTTTTAATTTATTCCATTATATGTTTTACTCTGGAAATGTTTTACATTTGAATCAGTAGCGTAACTATAGTAATTGTATGGTGTTTTAATGAGTGCATGTGAGGTGAGACTTATGTTTGCTGACACATTCCATGGATTAACTAAATTAAACTAGATAACAAAAAAATAAAATACAAGATAACTTTTTACTGACATTAAAGGTTTTATGTCAGTAAAAAGTAGCACAACATATTTTTAGTATTCGCCTATTTTCTTTGATAGTGCGGAATGATGAACAGCCAGAGATATTAGTTTAAAATATACAAAGAATATATAAAAAAAATATATAAATCACACTTTCTACTTAGATCAACAACAAAAAAAATTTACTTTAGTTACTTTTTATTAAGTAGTTACAATTAATATTAATATGTATATATATGACAGAATCTGTGCATTAAGTGTCAATTAATTTTTATTAA
Source organism: Trichonephila clavata (assembly GCA_019973975.1). Classification (NCBI taxonomy): domain Eukaryota; kingdom Metazoa; phylum Arthropoda; class Arachnida; order Araneae; family Nephilidae; genus Trichonephila; species Trichonephila clavata. The sequence continues at coordinate 257,902 of BMAO01034452.1, read as the reverse complement.
TTATCATTAAAGTATCGTATCATCATCCGAAACAATTGTGTATATAAAATTTCAGTTCAACGGAATGCTTTAAAACGCGAGGGGAAAAAAATCTCTTAAAGAATTTTGGCCCAAGTCGCTAAAAATGAGGCCAACATAGGTGTATCTGTAATTCTTTAAATACTTAATTTCAGTCAATCAATTTTAATTAATTATAATTAAATTATCATATTGTTGCCCCAAACAATAGTGTATAGAAAATTACGTCTCAAATGAGCGCTTTACAATGAGAGAAAAAAAAACCTTTTCAAATTTTGACACCAGTCGCTAAATCGCCAAAAATGATGCCAAAGTAGCTGTATTTGTAATTCCGTTGAATAATTAGTTTAAATCGTCTAATTTTTATTAATTAGAACTTAAATTACTGTATTGTCATTCAAAATAATCGTGTATTTAAAATTCCAGCTCAATTTCGTGCTTTAAAATGTATTTTATTAACGATTAAAAATTTGTGAACCAGATAAATATATATATATATATATATATATATAAGGGATGTGAACTAAGTAGGAATTAAAAAATATGCCGCAATTCCAAGAAAATCTACGTCAACTGTGGTGCTTGAATTATTAACTGATAAAGTCTGAAAAGTGATATATCAGCTCCAGTTTCAACATTTTTAGCTCACCGTGATTCAAAACGACAAAGCATGTTGACTGTTTATTGGTTGTTTTGATTTACGTAAAAAATAAACAATCGGAAACTTTAGGAAGGAAACGCGAAATCTTTCGATTTGTTACTATTTTTAAAATTACTGAGAGAAATAAAAATATGTGCTTGCTTGAATAAGTACAACTAAAAAGATTATTTTTCCCGGATAAAATTACTTACTTTTATCTGTACAGAATTTTGATTTTAAGCTTTTGTATATTTACTATTTTTTGGCTCGATTCGAAGCAAACAGCAGGACGAACACATCCCCAAATTAATCCAGTGCAGTTCAAAAATATTCCAATATGCAGATAGGGTGTAATTTAAGTAGTTGAATTTGAAATGTTCTAAATGAAATCACGACTGTGTTTAAGGTGGATTCAATCAAATCCTGCCCTATCCTCACTTAAAATACCTTTAAGAATTTGTGTAATATTTGTGATTTATGTCTCTAGCAGCACAAATACCACAATATGTTTTTCCGTACATAATTTAAAACTAAGCCCTAGTATGATTTTCCGGAAACTCGAAATATGTCTACCGTCGGTTATTACTTTATTACCAATCGTATTTCAAATACAACATACTGATACATTTGATAACAGTCGGACGTAGCCACAACGTTTAGAATCTTTCATATTCAGTACATCGTTTATTGCATTGGATTGGCTCAATAATGAATTTAAACGGAGTAACACACTATTGTAAAAAAATTTAGCAACTTCTCAGACTGTGTCGTAATTTTAAGAAATTCAGCTCGATAAAAGGAAATTCACGCTACAGAAGCACAATGTAGCACTTAAAAGTTGTTAAAAGCTTGTAACCAAAAAATGCACCTCTTCATTATGGAACAAAGCAAGAAAAGAACTAATTGACAAAATTGTGTAATTAAAAAAGCATTATCCGGCCGTGAGGAAGAAAAGCAAATCTGTCCCTTTGAAAAAGACAGGACTTCCTCTAACTGCTAAGGTTATGTAGCATCCTCTGTTAATAATCGATACCAAAAATTCCAGCAGTTTTTGAGGTAAGAACTGCCACTCTTCAAGTTTCATCTGTTTCAGCTTCTTGTCTTCTCCAGATGGTATGATCTCACTGCCAGGTATCTCCCCAAGCATTTGACACATGGTTGATGGAATTTAAATCAGAAGATCATGCTAGCCAATCCATTCTGCAGATATCTTCCCTTTTGAGAAGCTACTCCACAGCAGAGGTCAGGTGTGGGCATGCATTGTCATCCACAAAACTATAACCTAGATCAAGGATCTTCAAACTGTGTTCCACGGAACATTTTTTTCTTCTATGTTATACTTACTAGATTAGAAATACTCTATTGTTTGCTATCTCGGATTCCACGAAATAATTTTGTGCTCGTTAGTACAATGTTTTACACAATTAAATAGTTTCCTAACAGAAAATGCACCTTTTTACATTTGTGGGACAAAACACCTATAATGAAGAGGTAGAACAAATTATCGACATATCAACAGATTCGACGTTAAATTCTAAATTTAAGGAAGAACAGCTCTTTATATTTAGGATGCAAGTTCATGCAAAATACACAGGATCTCTCACACTGCTATAAACATTTTGACACCATTCAGAACAACGTATGTAAAGGATACATATCTCTCAACGTGAGTGACTACAGAGAAACATTATATATAAAGAAATTAAACTTAGAATATGAAATGGGACAGCAGATCAATTCAATAGATCTGGATTTCGGCAGTTTGTGTAAAGAATACAGGCATATGTCTCTGTTACTAAAAATGATGCATTAGAAGTTGAAATAAGAAATAAAATTATTAATGAGTAAAATATATTAAAATAACATTAATTTTTTTAATAACAAATACAATATTTTATTTTAGTTGACCTTACATGTAGTACCGAGGCCGTGGGTATCCTAGTGGTTAGAGCATCTGACTCCAGACCGGAAAGCCTAGGTTCGATGCTCGATGCCACCAAATACCCTCCGAGTACACAAGAAGTACGTGCTTGTTAAATCAGTGGGTCCGAAAGTCTTGTGGGTGGTCGCAGTGGGAACCACGAGTGCAGGGGCTGGAGAATATTTCCATCCCCTCCAGTTCCATGCCTAAATTGTAGAGGGGGGATAGGTGGTGTCGCCATCTATAATGTAAGAACCGAGCCAAATCATATTGTCACCTGCAGGGTGCTCAAAGCTAGGTTAACGACAGGCGTAAAAATCTAGCCTTTAGCCGCGATGAATTTCGTGGATCTTGATCTGATGTTACTGTCGATCAAGTGGCATAAGCAACAACAACACATATAGTACCAATACCTCACATGTTGATCTACTTTAAATATATTATTTCAAGATATATTCTAAAAGTGTAACTTAGTTCCTCGAAAGTACTTTATAGTTCTAAGGGTACCGAGAGTCGAAAAGGTTTGAAGATCACTAGTCCAGATCAATGGCACCTCGGAACAGACAAACAATAATTTCATAGCAGTAACAATCTCCAGCATGTGAGCTGCTGTATCAAATATGGAGGCATTAATATTCTTTATTCCCTGTGACCCGGCTAGATGTGAGAGAGGAACTAAATGATCAGACGACATGATGAACTTAAATTGTTTATTTATCTCTATATTCAACTCCGATACCAATAACACTCTAATTAAGATAAGTTAGATCAATCAGAGGACTAAGGCGAGACAAGATAGCGTGGGGATAATATATACAATCATGCAAACCTATCTTTACGATAACTTATACAAAGCTTGTTTTATTAAGGACGAGTTAATGATTTAACTCTCTAACTTCTATTTGAAATAAGATCACAGTACCTGAACTCTTGCAATCCTGTAATCTTTTAGACTTGGCCTTAAGCACTTCTCCAATAGTTGACTTAAGCACTTTCTCAAAATTCCGACTTCTCGCGTCGTACACTGTTTACGTATACGTATTACTGTCGATTTGCTTGCTTCTCATGTATTCACTTCACACCCAAGCTATCCTCACTTCACTCAAAACTCGCGAATACAGAATATATATATTGAACTTAATTTTACATAATCACGCTTTCTTTTCCTCGGAGAAAGTTGGTTAAACAAATGCTGGCCCAAAAGAAATCCCCAAGGAGTTACTGGAAGGAGCTGTATAGATCCGTCACAAGTTCCATTCATCTATTCAACATAATGCCTTCCCGCACAAGTACTCCATGACCACCTGAACGGTCTCTTTCCCTCAAGCTAGCGTGATGAAATCGTTTCCCTACTTTCCTCGACATCAATTGGCACTGAAAATCCTTGCCATTATAGAACTGTGAATTTATTGATGAAATGTTCTTTCTTTAACCTCTTAACAACACTGTAAACGGTGCCACTTATGGGTAACACTGTAAACGGTGCCATTACGCTGTTAATGGCTTGCAGCGTTCAGTATGACAAATGAGTATGCGACCTTTTTGCAGACGCCACCTGGCTACAATATAACGTGATACACATTATCTGGTTACCATACGCTGCTGCTGAGCAATTGCCGGATATCTAGTTCCGGTCTCTTTTAGACGGCAAAACGATACAGTACCAATCATCGCTTGTCGTTGTTTTCCTCGGGTAATCACCTTCAGCTTTTTTACAGCTATAATTTATTTACAGCTATATTTCCGTGTTCTTTCCAATCTCTGGAAACTACTCCTTTGTAATTTCTAAACTCTTGTTTAACACTCGTCAAACTATAACCGTCTAGTGTATATTAACTGTCAGAGAGATAAGATGGAAGCAAAGATATAGAGCTATTCCTTGAAGTACAAGAATTGAGGAAGACTTCATCGGTAAGAATCTAACAATTTACCACAAAGAGGAAGGTAAATCTTCGAATAGTTTGAAAATGATGACCAAAGTACACTAATCTCAGTGAAAAGAGGACGAGGTAAATGCAAAGAAGTGTAAGTGATTATCATATTTTGTAAGTGTAAGTAACCACATATTCTAATCTCTTATAAACTGAACTATTTCCAGTTTATCTGAGAATTATGATATCGTATATCTGTCTTATCTATCAGTGAACTGAAAGATAAATAAATTGATTGAATAGTTTTACAACACTAAAAGCTAATTCGAATTATCTGAATATACGTTATCACTCTCGTATCATTGTTAATTAGGGGGTTTTCTTTTACAGGTCATGAAGAAGGCAATAGCGACAAAAATTGCTCAGGTATTCCGTTTTATATTTTTATGAAATAAAGCTCGTCTAAATATTTCCGAAAAAGTTTCTTTTTAGTATATTAAGTATCATATATGTATAAGAATTTTGTATGATGTACTAAATTTATTATTATTTTTCTTAATTTCAGTCAGCGCTATTCTAGATAAATTTATAGCAGGTATTTATGACATATTACTTTAAAATAAATTATACACGTCGTAAGATATTTTATAAAGTTGTTAATAATTAAAGTATCTCTGACTACTTCGACAACTTTTTTTTAAAAATGGAGATATGGGGATTTTTTTTTGTGGTTTTTAGATTTACTTAGTACATTTTAAGAAAAAATACGCCAAAATCTGCAAAAATCTGCAAAATTGCAAAATATGCCAAAATATGCAAAATTAAGATAAAAAAAATAATTATTACTAAAATGGGAAAAAATGGGTAAAAATTTACAAGAAATAGCATAAACGCGGTCTATTCTGTACCAAAGGTTTATGAACAAGTTTTCAATTTTTTCAATCTAATATGTTGCTATATTATTCCTTTTTGAAATGACCTTTAGGATAAGAGATATTTTAATTTTTGCAAAAACTAGAGCACTTTATCTTAGTTATTATATGAAATTGCTTTAACAAAAGTGATAATATTAATATAAGGGACCGTAAATTTTGTAATAAAACAGTGATTGATAAACTAAAGGCTAAGACACTTCTACTATTATACAGAATATGCACACAAAATTTCTGTTAATTATTTTCAAAACTGTTTCAGCAATCGCTGTCCCCGTTTGAGCATTTTCAAAAAAACACATTTCGAGTAAAACGCGTTTTAAAGTATGAGATATATATATCTTGCTTAAAGTAATGGCATCTGCTTTTACTAAAACACTTATAGGTTTAGTTCTAGTGAATCGATAAACTAAAATAATAAACTTTGTATTTTTATAAAGCTAATAAGATGGTCTTTAAAGTAAAATCGTAAAAACATTATATATATATGAATTTTTGTCGATTATGTTCGGATACCTTAAAAAAAAGTAAAAATAATTTATTAGTAGATATACATAATTATCGTGAAAAGTATTTTGTGAAATTTTTTCTGTGTCTCTCATGAATGTGGAAGGTCACTTTCTGAAAGATAAGGACACTACTGTACTGCAGTTCTTTTCTTGTTATGCCACGGCAGAGAAGACAATATTTACTGATAACAGAAAATGAAAATATCAGATCGAACAATTTAGTCGAATTCGTTGTACTGGTTAACTAAATTTCTACTTAGTTCCATCAAACTTTTTTAAATATACATTCAGATTGATTTTTATCTTAATAATAAAAATATCATTGCATACATTTTATCATTACTTAAGGGGTCACATACCTTTTAAAAATTCGAAAATGGTTAAAAATTGTATACAACTTTAAAACTCTATAATTTTTTTATTATTGCTTCCCGGAATGTAAAGTTTTGGAGGAATAAGCAAATACATATTACTTTAGTTGAAACGTATCCAACGAACACCTATTTAATTAAGATGAATTTTTAATTGAATAATTACAAAAAGAAGTTTTGGTTTTCTTTCAGCAAGTGATAAGCATTGAGCGCAGTTTTATAAAATAAAATACCAATGTTTTTTATGATATTTTTGCTCGATGTTCGAAATAGTGTTATCTTTAAAATTATGAAGCAGAAAACATTGATTTAAAATTTTTAGTAAACTAAAAAAGTTTAAAATTTAACTTTTAATTTTTAAAAAAATGTTTTCAATTTTTTTTATTTATAAGTTTAAATTCCTTCATTAAAAATTCAAACTGGTTTGTCATTTTGAGTACGGATATAGTCAGAATTTCTGGTAAACATTTTTTATCAACTTCCATGCGACGGTTTTGAAAATATCATGCGCGTAATGAGAAAAACGTTTTGAGAAAACTAATATCAAACATAAAATTTACCACAGCTTTATATATATACCTACATATATTATTTTGGTTATTCAAATAATAACTAACTTTAAATTAAAACTAATGTGAAGTTTATTTAGTCAATAAACATCCATTCAGCAAAATTATAACATAACAAATATTTTACTTACATATATTGTTTAACATATATATATATATATATATATAAAACTAAAAACATATATTTTACCAATGCAGTACAAACATCGAAACGTATCAAAATCCACGAAATACTCAAAATACAACAATGTAATTCATTTCTTCAAAATAAAGTTAAAATTTTTATAAATATTACTTAAAAAACAATCAGTATCTTAATTAACAACTACTTACTAAAAATATTAAATCATTTGTGGTATGAATGCAGTGTATTACCATGATTATAAAATGTTAAAATTCGCCACATGCAAGCGATGTTCCCTCTTTTTCAAATAATTTCTTACAAGTAGCTTTAAATAGCATTCTCTTAGCCTGTCGCACTTCCTTTGTGCGGAGATTAAAATGTCGCTTTGTAGTCTGAATTCTTTTTAAATCCATATGTCAGCATTTCTCAAACTGTAGGGCGTCTCCCACTAGGGGGGCGTGATAACCCTAGAAAGGGAGCGCGAGTATATTGAAACGTGGAAAACAAAAGATTATTTGAAAAAACTATTAACTTATTGAAAGTAAACAAAATACATTCTAACATAATGAAAAATTTTTAAAAAAACATTATATTGATATAATACACTTCTAATTGTTTCTAATTGTGTGTATGAGTTCTGCACAATGTATTTTATAATTAATTTATCAATATTAAATTAAGAATAAGAGTTTAATAATTACCAGATGCCCCCGTCACGGGTGTTTCCTATATAAAATTATATGCAAATTTCAACACATATCTTGTTAATTTGTACGATTTTCTAATTAATTCCTTAACTGCAGATTAAATGTTGCGCGATTCGCTCCCGAATGCCATCGTTTTGCACGTATGCAAACGTTTGTGGTGTATTGGGGGGGGGGGAGGAGACAGGGAATAAGTAAGAAAATCCTCTGAAATATGTAAATCCTTCGCCAATACACACACACGCTGTCAAGTTCATTTTATTGCATTCCAAAGCCATCGGAATAATTTTATGGACAGCAGTGAACAGAAAAGATGGTATATAGGAAAGACGTATAAATACGACCGGGCCAATTTACGCACTGGTTGAGCGAGACAGTTATATACGCCGGATGAACTTTAGAGGTTAAAGTCGTATTGTACCTTTAGCGTCAAAGTATCGTATTATCGAATGCAATACATTGGTATTGTATGGAGGGTGGCACAATGAAAATTATGATGGAATGTTGGGTCGCATGTATTGAAAGTTTGAAAAGCACTGCCATAAGTGTAACAAATTTTTGTGGAAAATCACCAACGGTCAGGCCAAGAGATTGCATAATTTTTAGTCTGCCTTAATTGCCATCACCGACAATTGCCTCATTTGTGGAAATTTCAACCATCTTTCTACCACAACCTAAAGGTTTTGGGCATAATTTCCATATTAATGAGTTAATGAATTCTTGTTATTTTGGGTTTACCCCCTAAACATTTTTGTAGGAGTTTAGGTTGTGACAGATCATTGAATATAGGTTTTATGGCATCCATTACTGCCTCTGGCAATTTGTTATTATGCCTAAAAGTTTCCACACTGCCCTCTAATAATTGATTTTGATACTTACACCAAGAATTAGTACCTATAAGACAAAAACTGTGCAATGGTTCTTCGTCGCTTGAACGCAGATGGAAATATACAGCCCAAACAGCTTTTTGCATATCTAACAAGCGTGTTTTATTTTGTCGGATTGCATTTCCATTGTACGTTGTAATTAAGTCGATCATTCTGTCTGTCAATCTTTCCTTTTCACCAATCGACTTCCCATCACTAAGTTTAGAGCTCATTTGTTTTAATTTTCGTAAACGAGTTTCCATTCTTTTTTGAATATGTCCAACTCATTCAATTTTTGAAACTGAGATATCTTCTTCATATGGTTTGGATGCAGTAATAGATGAAAATGTTTTGAAATCACACCATCCCCGATGTAAGATGCAGAACGATGACTTACTGAGCGCTGAAACATACGAACCATTCCCACAGTCTCCATCATGCTAGCTGAGCCATTGTGGTTTTTAAAACATTCTTTAAAGTGAAGAACTTTCCAATTTTTGTGAGCGGGTGATACTTTTTTCTTCGTTTCCAAGAATCTCATGCCTTACAGTAAAAAGACATTACTTTCGCATTAATAACCCTTCCTGTTCTGCCCCTTATGCCAGCACAGACAACAATAAGAGAAGAACAGCCAAAAGGTTTTCCACATTCCACCTCCACTAATTACTATAGTAGAAGAATTTGTCAAGGTCACTCCTCCAAAAAGCTGCATTTTGCATTGAAGCTTCTTCAATTTCCTTACTTCACAATTGTAGTTTGTTTATAATGTAATTATATGATTTATCAGCAACTGCTGGAGGAAAGTCCATGACACCACAGAAAGTTATCTTTGCTGCTTGACCCTGTCCGATTGTCCTCATCACCATACACAAAACGTCCATTTATTCCAGAATTTTTTTTTCTTTTACTCAGCATTTTTGAATTTCTAAGCGAACATAAGTCCCTACAGTTCTTGCATTCAATGGAAAAGACACTAGAGAAAACTCTAACACACATTTCTGTTAGTGTAATATCTCCACCACACTTTTTGCAAGAAGTAAAGTTTTGAATGTTTGTAAGCATAATACTTTTATAAAACACGCTACAGCGTCAAAACCATCATCATTTTCAATAAAAGATGAATGAACATCTTGCAATTGAATCTGTTTTGCTGATGCTCTAGGTATTCATGCGCATTGTGTACAGCTTTTCCCCTCGTGTGCATATTACCAGTAAACCACCTTTTTTTTAATACGTTTACGTGATGGTCTTTTGGCAGATTCAGTCGAATTCATCAATCAAAAGTTTATGAAAAACAAATATTTTTCCTAAAACTTATTTTATATATACGATACGGTGTGAAAAGCAGAAACGAGCGAGCATAGAATCACAAATCACTTTATCAAAACAAGGTAGAAGCTAAATTTTTTTAAAGTTACTAGATGTTGCAGTTAATATTCAGAACAATAATAATAATATTTGAGTCTTAGATTCAAGCATTTAATTATAATTAGAATGAAAATATTAGAAACAGAGAAACACGCAGCTGTCCCCAGCGACATGACATCTGTCACCGAGTCGACAAAATGTAAGCAATGCTTAATCACCTTTTTCTTAATAACTTCCCTTCTATTGGGAATATTTTCACGCGGTTTCTTTTAACACACCCAGAAAAGTTTTCTTTATAAAATAAAATAATAAAAAAATTCGATTTTTTAGAAATTTTAAAAGATATAAGATCCCTTAATGTGCCATCAGAAATAACTGCTTACAACAATGAGAGAAATGAGATATTCTTCATTTATAAGTTGTAAAAATAATTACACATTTCTTAACACATATTCGATAATTTGTTTCAGTATTGGTCACATTTTCATAGTCTTGTTATACACCTACGCTATATTTTAATAATAATGGGAGCAATTGTATTTCTCTTTTAATAATAATTACTATTATTTGCATTTTACAGCTCTTGGTGAGTCCATCAAATTTACTTTAAAATCTAACTTTGCAATATTTGTTGCACATATGTATATGTATATACTCTAATCACTCTTATTTTGATATAAATTTAAAAATATTTTTGTTTGATATTTTTTTGTTCTTTGTTATCAAGCATGCGTTCGGAAATAATTTAAGGCAAATTATTCTTTTTTTTTTTTTACTTACTTAGTTTTTATGCTTTTAATAATCAGTGAATTAGAAAATAGCTTACAAAATAACTGTGAAGAGTATTTTGTTATTGTTAAGTGAGGATCATCTTTCAAATGTAGGAAAGTTTCATGTATTTAACTGTCCGATTTTTTTGGAAATAATCGTAATTTTTTTCTGGAGCTATCCAGACAAACAAATGTCCTTTTACACTTGAAAAAATGACTATAATATAAGTTAGTTATTGAAAAACACAAAATCTAGGTTCGTATGACAATACAAATCCATAATGACATCATTATACGTCAGTGAATCTCAATTTGCTGTCAAGTTTTGTGCAGGCTTCCTTGATTCCCTTATGTTTTTGTTTCGCTGCCTCATCTTTATATAGGCCACGAATAGCCTCTTAGAACCGTGCTTCTCAAACTTTCAATGTTTGCGACCCAATTTTCAATCATAATTTTCATCGTACCCCCTTCTACTCTAACAACGCATTGAATGCAATAAAAATGTACTTTGACGCTAAAGCTACAAAACGAGTTTAATTATAAATAAAATATATCAAGCTAAGTATTAAATTTTGTATATAACTAGCTCACATGGAAGGCACTGCTAATTATTACACATGTTTTTAATGCATTGATAAATTAATTATCTCAATAACATTGCGTAGTACTGATACATTTATAAGTGTAAATTATTTCAAATATGTATTTAATACTTATTATTTTGCTTTCTTTCTTATGTATTTCAAATGTATTTTAATTTGCTTTCTTTCTGTAAACTAAAACTTATTTTAAATCTTTTTGTATTCGACTTTTAAATAGGCTCAAGCCCCCACACAAGGATATCACGCCCCCCTTAGGGAGCGCAACCCACAGTTTGAGAAACGCTGTCTTAGGCTTCTAGGGCTTTCTCGTGATGTAGTTATTCCATATCTTTCTGGTATTTTCTGGAAACATCTGTTTTTACCCACCAAATTTGTCTTCAAAGTCATTCAATTATTATTGAAAGACGATTCACATACAATCTTTCCCTCCACAATACCATTTCAGCAAAGCAAAAAAAAAAATGTCCAAAATATATTCAGCAAAACATTTTTTTTTTTATAAATGAAAATTTATTTCTCTGCTAATTTTATCTAGTAACTAAATCTACTTTATTTTGTTTTACATCTGCTTAGATGTGAAAAATGCAACTGAAAATGACTATTCTAATTTTTGTTTCAGCAATTATTCAAGCAGGTGAGTTTAAAAAACAGATTCGAGTAAGATCAACAATACCGAATTTTCAAAAGCTAAAGAAAAATTAACATTATCGAAAACTTAAATGAGTCGAAAGACGCGGATGGAATGGATTGGCATTATTTTTTGTGAATCGAAGATAACTAATTATATTGAAGAGAGACTGAAGAATCAATTTTACTGACTTAAATTTTTGATAATATTATCGAAAAAACCTTTTTGCACAATCCAGTTTTATTTGATGAAATTAAAATGGGTTTCAAAGTGTGGTACTTATATTTAAAGATTCGAGAATGACCAGGGTATTCTGTAATTGATAGCCATGGAAACCAGGGAGTCAAAACACTGACTCCCATACTTAAAACATGAAGCTCAGCGTATTGACAGTCGAGCCCTGAACGTTAGACATACTGTTAAGCTTGTTTCCTGGAAATCAATTTTTTGATGGAACTTTTATCGCTGTTCATGTTAACCTGTATGAGATACTTTGTTAACGTATTCATGGAGAACGTAATTTTCAGGGGCACGCTTTCAAACGCTTTAAAATGCGGTGCTTGTTCTGTCATACAAACTGGAGATAAAAGACCCTTCAACTTTTCAGGAGGGCATTCTGAGACAAACAAGAGATAGGCCAACCTATTTGGGGATTTATAAACTGTAGCTTCCCCAGGCCCAAAAGACTACTATTTTTTCCTTCCCCAAACACTTTTGCTTTTTATCAGACTTCTGGAATTCCACGTTGCAGCATTGTTTAGTGTGTTAGTGAAGGCTATATTTGTAATTCAAAAACTGAAAGAAGTGTATAAGAAATAAATTAGGGATGTAGAAATAAATAAGGAATATAATTACGTATTTGGACACAATAAACATGGGATATTTGTTAAAAATTATATTTTGTCTCCAAACAAAAACATCTGAATCTTTTTGCAAAAGCAGTGGTAAAGAATTAATCATTTGCTTCAGCTGAATTAACTTATTACATTTAGAATTCGAAAGTAAAATAAACTACAAGGAAAAAAAGTTTACGAGTAATTAACAGTGTTATTTGATTAGTTTTTCGTGTATTTGCATTTATTTGATTCGTTGAGTATGTGTTTAAATGGCGCGATTCAGATGCAATGCAAAGTGCTGTATACGTTTTTCATGAAATAGGAACATATTAAAAAAATTTTTCTTTTATAATTATGAATCGACAAATGTAAAAATGTTCTCATTTGTAAGTACGATTCATGACGAACAAAACAGTCCATCTGTATTCTATCTTTTTCAGAGAGAGCATTCGAACGATAGACGTCTCAAATGAAAATCATAATATACAAGTTCAATGAACTTTATGAATTTAATTATTATAAAAATTGCAATTTCAGTTCTATGATGTGATACAATTGTCATTAAAAATTTAATATATATTAAAATAATAATAATCATTTTTTTTTTTTTTTTTTTTTTTTTTTTTTTTTTTTTTTTTTTTTTTATTCTTATGTCTGTGATACTATTGGAAATAAATAAAAATAAAATATTTTAAGCCCAAACAGCTTATTATGAGTTTTAATTTAAAAAGCTGAAGCTACATAACTAATGTAAGTTAATACTATTACACACAAATTAATAATTTAGTGATTATTTTCAGTTCGTTAATTCCATATGCAAATTTATTATATCATATAAACGTCAGAATAGACACAAGAACAGGTGGGAATAAAAGGTCATCAGTGATTCCTAACTTGGAAATACATTTTTTTATTTATAATTAGGAAGGATATTACACAATCAATGTGACCAAAGATACAAGACACACGAAGGAAAACCTTAGAGCAATTAATTAAATTGATTATGCATGATATATAATTTGCCAAAATTTTAAACTGTTGTAAATGCTTTGAACTGGTTTCTTTAGTTAAATAAAATTATTTGTTTGCGAGTCTGCGCTCGTCGCATTTATAGATTTGCTCGGATATTTCATGGACTTGAAATCGATTTTCAAAGCAAAGACTTCTGTAAGTTTAGCAATAACATTTTGTTGAAGATCTTAAGCAAATAACTAACATAATGAAACCCAAACATGCTAAACCTTGTACTTTCTTATTTTATTAACATTTTATATTAAAATACCAGCATAGTTATTGAAAGTTGATATGATTATAAAGCGTTTGATTCCCTTCTGGTACTGTCCATAGATGTGTCCCTTGATCCATACACTATCTTTAAAAAAAGCGTTACTCTAATGATTTTATTTCTTATTTCCATTTCTAAAAAGTGTTTGACCCTTAGTAACATTAAAAGTCTCTCTTATCAGAATCTAATTACTGGATAAAAATTAATTTTAGTTACCAAAGAATTAATAATTCAATCTCGTTTTCAGGTTTTCGTTCTCCAGGTAAGTTTATAAAAGCTATAATTTATGCAAAGGACAGGAAAAATGACAGTATAAATATTTAAAGTTAATATGATCATTAAGTACAAGATTACCCTCTAGTACTACCCACAGATGAGTCTCTTGACCTACGCACTGTCTTTAAATAAAACTTTCATTAAGGACAATTTCATTTCTTATTTCCATTTCTAGAAAGTGTTAGGTCCTTAGTAACATTGAAAATCTTATTAGAATTTAATTACTTGATAACAATTAATGTAGTCTCATTTTCAGGTTTTCCGGCTCCAGGTAATATTATAAAAGCTATAATTTATGCAAATTACAGGAAATAGCCCTAACCGTTACATAATTTGTAATAAAATTTTTATTACACTTTGAACGAAATTTAGCTCTTTATGGTAATATAATATGACATACAAAGAATTATAATGAACACAATTTTCTGATAATATTAAGAAAACCATTAGAAATTGCCCAAAAAATGATCTTTTTAACGTATATGCTTCCCCTTGTAGGCGACTTATCCTAATAGTAAACAGACTTTTTAATTTTTGTGGAGCTCTGAAGAAATATGTTTAGTTTTGACCATTTGAAATATAGCCTTAAATTAAACTAATTTGATATTTAGAGTGCTAAACGAAAGATCATTTTTTGTTCGCTACTTTTCGAAAAACTTTGCACTGATCAATCAAAAGGTTTTTTTTTTTCTAATTTTAAAAGCACATTTTAAAGTCATATGTCATTAAAGTCATTAATATGGCATTACATAAATTCAAATTATGGCCATTGTTTAGCCCAGAAATTCAAATGTTTACATAATCACATTAGTTTTCAGTAGTTTAAGAAATCGTTGTTAAAAATCTAAAACGCATCTTCAATGTGATGTTTCTAATTTCAGTTATTTTATTGAAACAAGAAAATTGACTATTAAAGAGTTTTAAGCACACACGCAAGATATTGTTTAAACCGTCAAGAATTTTGTGTAATGCATTGGGTCGCTATCTAGGTAACGGATTTCTTGTTAACTCTAACCATATTTGCATAACATGCAATTTTGGCTCGAGCAAAACATTTTATTATTATTATTATTGGTAAAATCCTAGCACAGCCCACTGCAGTATTTAGCAGCAAAAGATTTTCGCCAAATGGCGCCAAGAAAAATACCGCTTTTTTCAAAATGGCGTCAGAGACGAAATAAAGAGGTGAAAACTTGGTTTTCAAAGTCACGCAAGAGACGAAAAACCGTGGCTTTTAAAATGGACAACATAGGAAACATTAAATCAAAAATAAGAAATTAAATGCCAATTATTTTCAAATATCGGACATTCATACCAAGATTTTATCAATCCTTCATTCAAACAAAAAACAATCATTACTTTCATACCTTTTATTCAGAAGAAAATCCATTCGTCGTGTTTTTGCGAAGAAAACGAGGTTTCTGAAACTGCTTCTACAAGAAAAACTGAAAAATCGTCGCTTCCAAAACGCAACAGTGGGGGATAAAATCTCATATGAATGTTTTAGGCTGATGAACTAGCGATCTCCATCTCTCTCAAACACAAATACTTTTCCTATTTCAGACATCCATACTGAAATATTTTCAATCCTTCACTCATTCACAAAGCACACGCAATCATTTCTTTGTTAATTCTCTCATTCAAAAAAAAATATCCATTCGTCGAGCTTCAAAAAAGAAAAACGTGGTTTCCAAAATGGCTTCACGAAGAAAACAGAA
Source organism: Trichonephila clavata (assembly GCA_019973975.1). NCBI lineage: Eukaryota > Metazoa > Arthropoda > Arachnida > Araneae > Nephilidae > Trichonephila > Trichonephila clavata. The sequence continues at coordinate 241,894 of BMAO01034452.1, read as the reverse complement.
AAACCATTGCTTCTAAGATACAATAGTGAGAAAAAACTTCGTCCAGATTGAATTTATCAAACGAATTTCCTCTCCTCTCTCTTTCTCTTTAACAAACATTCTTTTTCTGCAATTGTTTCATCAAAAAAAATCCTCTCATTCCTTCACTTTCAGCTTTCTCAAAAAATCTCTCACTCAAGCGTCCAAGATGACTGTCGAAAAAAATGACCCTGCCCAAATACTAAAAAACGAGGGGGGGGGGATTCCGGTTTGCTTGCCATATTGTAAACTGTATAGCCAAAAATTTGGCGACAAAAACTTTCGCGAAATAAGTGGCTCGTGCTAGGATTCAACCAATATGGGGTAAAGTCCTTTTTCTATCAAATTAATTTTAATTGACCAAAATTTTATATTTTTCTATATATATATATCCAGACTCACAAAAAATATTTAAAATGCATATGCACACTTTTAGTCTGTACTAGCAGTTCAATTTTTTTGTGAGAAGATAGAAGTAATGGTTAATGGCTATACACTATGCAGTAAATTGGTTTTCGTAAGACATTCCTTTATTAAAATTATACTAAGTTTTATTTATTTGTGTAGTTTCACTTGAAAATTTTTTTAGATTATTCCATGGGATTTGGAATGCCCCATTTGATGTCAAGTACGTAAAATGATGGTATTTTTTCCCGATATTGGCTTTTATATAAACAAAACTATTCGTAGTTAATATTTAAAAAATATATATTTTTCAATGCGGTAAAAAATCAAAGTATTGTAAAACTTTTACTTATAACTGTGAGGCTTTTCTTTTAATACTGATTTGATTCAAATTATTTTCATTAAATTTTAATGGAAATGGCCGAACATTTTCTAATCGCATAGATTTATTTTTAAGGTTTATAAAGATAATTTTTAAATAGTTATAATTAAGTCATTGATATATTGCACATATTTTAGGATTAGTAGCACACTACAGTATTTTGTAAGAAAAAAACTAAGGTAGATGTCATTAAGTTGATTACAAACAAAAATTACTTGAGAACCACGAAAAGTTTTTGCAGTTCATAATATTTAATTCGGTTTCTTTTTACACAAATTTTCGAACTCAAACAACTAGCATAAGTTTTAAGTTTTTTAAAACGAAAATACAAAGAGTAATACATTTCCTAATTACAAAAAGGATTTTTTTCAAGCAAATTTAAATTATAAAAATGAATTTGGTTGAATTTGAAATGAATGAATAACGTAAATACAAAAATGAACAATTATCTTAAAAGTTTTTTCTTTAAACATATTTTTAAAAACTTCAAAGTCCTTAAAAATTTCTGCGATGATAAAAATAAATCTAATTCAACCAAACTTTATTTTAGCATGTAATAATTGCAGAATTTTTTATATTTTTATTAAAAACACAATAAGATGAGAAGTAAATTAAAATATCTTCTTAACATATCCGACTACTTGCGACAACTTTCTTTTAAAAAATAAATGGAGATATGGGGATTTTCTTTGTGGTTTTTAGATTTGTTTAGAACGTTTTAAGAAAAATATGCTAAATTTAAGAATATAAAAATAGATTATTACTACTAAAATGGGACAAAATGGGTAAAAATTTAGAAAAAATAACATAACGGGGAGCTATTCTGTACCAAAAGTTTATGAACAAACTTTCATTTTTTCAATTTTCCAATTCTGATTTGTTGCTATGTTGTTTATTTTTAAATGACCTTCAGGATAAGAGATATTTTAATTTTTACAAAAACTACAGCCCTTAATCTTAGTTATTATATGAAATTGTTTAAAATAACAGTGATTATATTAACATAAGGGACTGTAAATGTTGCAATAAAAAAAGTGATTGATAAATCTGAAAGTTGAAGCTCTTCTACTATTATACAGAAAATACACAAAAAATTTCAGTTAATTATTTTCAAAATTTTTTGCGCGATCGCTGTCTTTATTTGACTATTTTCGAAAAAAGCATTTCAAGTAATGCGCGTTTGAAAGAATGACATTTTGCTGAAACTAATGGCATCTGCTTTTACAAAAAACTTGTAGTTTTTGTTCTAGTGAACGGAAAATAATAAACTTGGTATTTTTATAAAGTTAATAAGATGGCCAATAAAATGAAATCATAAAAAAAATTGTCAATTTTTGGCAAAATATTTTAGGGTAGTTGGATACCTTAAGAACATACATAAGTAACAGTTCACTTAAATTTTCTCCTGAGGGACTTTATTCAATTGATTATGGTCTTGGGCCCCTCTAAGACTTCACGTGATAACTAATATTTAATTTATTCACACACAACCACGCACAACATACACACACGTCAAAATGTGAGACACGTACCTCAAGCACCTTCACAAATTTATTTGAAGTTGTTCCCGCGGATTTGTGTTTCTCCAAATCCATTAACAACTATTGGAGCAATTTAATACTCCAAGCAATATATATTTAATATGTAGTATTCAAATAATTTTTTACAGAATTCTTTTATTTTTAAAATTCTTTGTCTATGATTTGCATAAAATTAATTTCATATACTGCACATTCACTTATAAAAACTTTTAGGGTGGTTTGTTCTTGCAGACTTTTATTGTAAATTCTGGTGCTACATCTATAAGTGTACTCGAAATTATAAATATTTCGAAAAAAGAAAATATGAATGTACACGATTCATTTCAGCACTTTCAAGAAATAATTAGAAATCATTATCTTTTGTTCTTAATTGTTTTATGAGAGGAATTACTTGCATTAAAATAATAATATGTTTACCTGCCGAAAAGAGGGACTAAAATAGTATTATATGTTTAGGTATTTTCCTACCATCTTAATAAAAGTAGCATTTGATTTATTTTAAGGACACGTTTTGATTTGTTCACATTACAACTATGATTTATTAACTAAGCTTATGGCGTTATTGGGTTTACTGGCTTGTTTTATGAAAAGTTTATTTTAATTTTTCGTTATTCAATATTATTGTCAGTGTAACTATTATTTTGTAATATTATTAATAAATTCCACCTTTACACATTTGTTTCAGGAAGTTACTTATCAACTTTAATTTTCTTTGCACTATTGATCTACTTTTTTTTTATTTCATACTTTAGTAGTGGGCGCAGACACAACTTTAAAACAATCACGTAGAATATAAGAAAATTAAAAATAAATAAATAAATCAATGAAAGCACTGAGACGTCAAATTAAAATTCTGTCTATGGGAGAGGCTTATATCCACAAAACCTCACCCTTGTGTATGCCATTGAATATAATGATATTGTGTTTACCATTTTTTGAATTTTTTTCCCTTGGGTTTTCATGATTTAAAAAAAAAATTGCTACAAAATGTATGCTTGTTTAGTTTTAGTTTATTTACAGGTTTTATTTATTTCTTTTCAGACATGCCAATGAAAAAGAGTATCATGAATGGTACAAATGGTCTATTTTGCTAGTATATTCTAATATATGTGGAATTTCTTTTTCATATATTACCCTTTTATTTTCAATTTTATCACAATTTTAGTTTTGTATTGAATCATTCTTAAAGAAAACTATTGTTTCGATTTTCAATATATTTTTTAAAACCTTTTTTAGTCTACTTCATTGAAAAAGTCAATTTATATGTCCGTTTTTTTCAGCATTTGGTATGGGTGCAAACCCGCTCAATGCTCTCTGCTCGGCATGCTATAACGCTCTCTGTAAGTTGTCATTCATAATAAATCCTTATATAGTGTAATTGTCATTTTTACATACGTCAGCGTTTCTCAGACTGTAGGGCGCGGCCCTTAGGGGGCGTGATAAACCTACAAGAGGGGGTGGAGGTGCGAGCATGTCGAAACTAAAAGATTATTAAAAAAATTATTAATTTTCTAAAAGGAAGCAAAAAAATAAAAATCGATAATTTATCGATAATAAGGTAAGAACAAGTTTAAAAATTGCTAATGATTTTCAAGGGCTTATCATATACAAAATTTAATATTTATCTTGATATATAATAAGGTCATTAAAATTATAATTAACATAACATTATAATTAAGGTCGTATTGTAGCTTTAACATCAAAGTATAATACCTTATTACTGCATTCAATGCATTGTTATTGTATGTGTGAAGGGGGGAGAGGATGCAAATCTTGATTGAAAATTGGGTTACAAATATTGAAAGTTTAAGAAGCGCTGACATACGGAGTTAATATTATAGTTGCCAATATAATTGCTAATATACTCGCTGCACTTACTTTTCAAAACATTTTGCCTAGTTTAATTAATTTATTATTTTTTTTTTGTATTCCAAATTTCTGACAACTTTTTAAATCATACACTGTACAAATTATGTACTACAATTTCAGTACACATCCTAAAGCTAATACTTCATAACTTTTTCTTTTCTAAAAATTTAATTGGTGTGAAAGTTGGCAACAAACATATTTTCGTGGATTTTTCCAAAAACAAACAAACAATTTTTAATGTAAATTGGTAAGCGTGACAACGAAAGGATGCTTTTCACAAGCATTCAATAAAATTTGACCCTTCTCTTTCCTTTTATGTAAATCCATAAGACAGGTTCTGCAAAAACTACTGTGTGGGGATATAATTTTGCTTGGGCTTCTGAAGGCTTACGATTATTTATGAAGCTTATGCAATCAATGACACATATGTAAAATACGCGAATGATAAAGGACGAGGGATATCAGTTGGAAGATTAGAGACAGGACAATCATAAGCGAAGATAGCAAAATACCTCAATGTATTTCGAAATATAGTTTTGTACTATCGAACTAGCTCCACGACACCGAAATAATATCCAGAAGACCAGTTACTGGGCTCCATTGAGCCAGCACAAGCCGGAATGACCTAAATGTGCTGTTAACTGTAAGCCACAATAGGGGGATGAAAACTACTGAACTGCTCGCCACTGTTTGCAATACCTTAGTTAGTCTACCGAAGGCTTAATGAGGTAAGGTGTTATGACTAAATACCAATGATCTGCATACCTTTTATACAAAATCACAAAAAGTTCTACCTGACTTGACACTCTGCAAACAACATTATCTTTGCACGCGGAAGTATTTGGCTTGTATTATCTTTACTGATAAATCAATGTTCAATCTGGATACTTATATGCTAGGAACTTGGTACTATTCCTTTAATAGTATGAAAGAGAACCACTACGGTAGTGATGGTTTTAAGATACAGATAAGCTTGATATTTAAAGGGCCCACACAGAACCATACGTCTTTCACGGCGGCAACTCCATTGATATGCTGTTTAAGGATGATATTTTAAAGCCGTGTATGTGACTTTTCAGAAGGGTAGTTGGCACCTATTTCATTTTCACTCATGACAGTTCTCGTCTACAATACATATACACACCTTCTAATATTTATATAATATCTATCTTACTTTTTTAAGAATTTAAAAGAATAGAGGAATTATACTTGTATATATATACTAATTGAACTAACTGGGCAAAAAAATTTCCTTTAAGGATCACCATAATTTTTTTATAATAATAATTTTTTTTAACATTATAAAGTATTTGAGATCAGTTTTACTTTATGTACATTCATATTTTTTTTCATGATTTTTCAGTTTCTAATAGAGGAAAAAGACATGTTGGTATGTTCTATTAAAACTGTTACTCTTTAAGCAACTGATTCTTTTTTTCACCACGCTTATATTTTCTGTCATAATTTCATCATAATGCTTATCTTTAACTGTATTTATTATTAATCTCTTTTGATTCTTTCATGCTCTATCTAATATTATGGCTTGGCTTAGGATTATTTATTTTAGATTACATTTTTGCGAATAAATTATCTTACTTATAAGAAAAAGATACACAAATATTTTTGATGTGAATTGAGATAGAACAATTATACTGAATGAATAATTGTGGTTTTTAAATTCTGAATGGTATCTTAAGGTATTTGAAAGTAGCAAATTGTAAGGGGTTGTTCGAAATGTTCACGCCAATTTTGAAGGAAAATTGAAAAGCAGAAGATTCAAATCTTATTATGCATTTATTAAACAATACAAGTGATTTTTTTTGTTCTACAGCATTTCTTAATCTTTCAGGTAACTTAAAAATTCTATCTTTGCTAATTTTTTCTTAAAAGAAACCTTTTCAACGTGACTTATTTAAATCCACCGAAGAGTTAAACCTGTTTTCAATTAAGAGAATTTTGTGGTGATTGAAATAGAGGTGAAAAATACAAGAAGCGAGATCTGGTGAAAACAGTGGAGAAGGCTCCCATTTTTTCTCAAGTTTTCAAAGATACGAGAGTTTGCGCATTGTCCTGATGAAACACGACTTCCTTCTGTTAATGCGTCTAATTGGGAACAATACTTCTCTAAATTTAAAGTCTCGTTATTTATCTAAGCTCTTGATAAAGTATCTCTTTTCAATTCTATCATACACAAAGGATGATCTTTATCGGATGAAGACTGACTTTTCGGACGGCTAATGGTGGTTCATTCCACTTTCCCAAAGACCTTTCTCCATCAACATTGCTATAAAATATTCTTTTTATCGCTCCTCGTTATTACTTGCTTCAAAAATTATGTATCTTTGTTATGTTTATAGAGCGAATCACAAATAAAAATGCTATTAATCAAATTTTTCTCCATTAAGGCAATATGGTACCATCTTCACAATTTTTTTTATTTTTAAAACTTTAATTGTATTTTATAAAGATTAATAATTAATAATTATTTCATACAATAAATTTTAAATTTGTTGCAAAATGTTTATAACATTTAAATTTTTTGAACTTTTAAAAATATTATTTAAATTTTTAAGGCTTTTTTAAATGTCTCTTTTTTTCAATTTTTTTCCCAAGTATCTTATAATATACTACATAAAACTGTGCATAAGCTCTTTTCTGCTGCTACTTTTTAATTTTTTTATTAATTTTTCTTAAAGTTAAACTTTCAAAAATTCTAAAAAAAAAAACATTAATTTTGATTTTGAATTATTTTAGAAAAAGTACTAAACATGTTAGAGATAATTCCAAGCACAATTTTACAAAACATACATTTCAAAACATGTATAAAAAATTTTAAAAGCCATTGCATGTTAAATATTTTACACGAATGAAAGTAAAATCAACTAACAATTTACAGGTAAAATATATCAAAATCTAAGAACTGCATCTGTGCATTTGTTTAAATAAATATCTTAAAATATTTTAGTAACAAAAGTATTGGATTTCACGCACATGGGATATATATACACTGACCTCCAAAAGTTACGGAACAACCGGTTTTTTGCACCTTATTTGCAAATGAACGAATGTAGAAACACGAAATTTGGATGACATGTGCACAAAACAGTTATGTGTTGACTGCAAGATAGAAGTTTACATAACAAACATTCAAAAAGGATTTACAACAAAAAAGGCAATCTCACTGGAAAAGTCCATTCTTAGAAATAATAATAATCACAGGGTTTTTTTGGTAAAATGTCATAGAAATATAACAAAAATGGGTTTTAATAAGGGATATGCTCACCTCTAGCTTCAATGCATTGGCGACATCGAACTTCCATATTGTCAATTAAGCTTTCGGTTGCCGAAATGGGAAGCGAAGACCAGTCACGGAGTAAGCTTTGTTCCAGCTCTCCTAAAGACCTTGAAGAAGGACTTAAAGCAGCAACCTGTCTAACAAGATAGTTCCAAAGGTTCTCTATCGAATTTAAGTCTGGAGATCGTGCTGGCCATTCCATTCACTCCAAACCAAAACCCCCTCAAGGTATTTCTCAACAACTACAGCTCGATGAGGTCGTGCATTATCATCTGTCAGAAGGAAGTCATTGCCAATTACACCAAAATACGGGCGGACATATAGATCAAGGATCTCCCCCCGATATCTTACATCAGTCAGAGGTCCTCCCTGGAACACATGCAGGTCATTGTGACCACAGAATGAGATCCCTGCCTAAACCATTATTCCACCACCTCGGTAACTGTGTCTTTCAACAGTGTTGGATTGATGAAATCTAGTGCTTCATTCCCTCAAGATAAGCAGACGTCCCGAATCGCTCTCCAGTGTAAATCTGGACTCGTCTGTAAAGAGTACAGAAGCCTATCACTGTCTGGTCCAGTAAACGTGTTCTCTTGCCGGAGATAAGCGGGCCCTTCTCTGTCGTTTGTTGAGGGTACACACACAACTGGTCGCCTTGGAGAGAGACCTGAATTGTGAAGACGCCTTTGCACCGTACTAGCGGATATTCTTCTCCCTGATGCTACAGAGTGGTCTGCAACAAGTTGCGGCACAGAAATCCTTCTTCTCCTTCGGGCCGAAAGAGCGATAAAACGGTCTCCTGCAGGTGTTATAGCTCGTGGTCGGCCTGGAACATGTCTTCTGGACACAGATGCTTCGGTTTGATATTGATTTCAGAGACAGTAGACCACACTACGAGACACGCTAAAACGCCTGGCAGCATCAGCCTGTGATAACCTCATTTCCATCCATCTGACCACCCACTACCTTAACGAACAGGGCAAACGGCTTCTCTCACACATTGCGACACCCCACTGCCCATTGTCAACAAATCTGCTAACAAAAGTTGTAAATCAACAAAAGTTACACGCTTAATTACAAAAGCCTGAAAAATGCAGATTTTTCTCTCACTCATATATATCTGTTCTTTCCTATTAAATTGCATAAATTTGTATAAAGTTCGTTTTTATCATTTATATAAACTATAAATTTTATTGTTACTGTCATTTTTTTACAGTGACCTTCGAAAAACATGTTGTTCCTTAACTTTTGGAGGCCAGTGTATATACCACCAAAAACAAATATATAAAAATGAGAGAGTTTTGCTGTTCTTACGAATTAGATTTTTAATTATCTGAGTTATCAAAATGTGATTTAGTATTTGTGCTTTGGGAGAATCCGTTTTGAAGATTTTTAATTTCATTCATAATAATATCATAAAAAGCACGCACAACTTTTAAATCTTGACCAAATACTCTTCAATAAACAATACACATGCATTTTTGCATGAATTGCGCAATTCTTTCTTGAAATGATTTGTTACTGCTATATAATTCTACATATGTCAGTCTCATTTATACGCGGTAGAAAAATATAATTCATCCATTTTTATCAGGCTCTTTTCTAGCACATGATCAGAAATGTGGGCGTGGTAGTTGCCGTCCTGCATCAAATATTGCTCCATAACTTTTTTAAAAATGCAGGTAAAGCTTTGAAGTTTTGCAGGCATGTTTATAAAGATTCGATGTATCAAATAAGTCAATAAAAATTTCGATAGTTTGATGATTTTATGGGTACCATATCGCCTTAAATCGTCGAAAATCCATACATCAAAATGGTTTATGTAAAATGTTTTATAAAGGGCTTCTAAGTAACGAATTTTAATCTGTGCATTTGCTTATCCATGTTTTATTTGATCTTCATCAGTGGGGAAGGACGTACCTGAGCATTTTTCATTTTCAGGGCTGAAATCACTAGCTTTAAATCTAGCAAGTTACTTCCACATTGTCTTTCAATCACAGCACATTCACCATAAAAACGCATATATTGTTCACCGCTCGTGCGTAACTTTTGATTTTTCAGTAAACAAAAGGATTCAGTGCCTAAAATATACTTTTTTTTGCTTCCGTATGCAAGGCATGTAGAACCCAGAGCAATTAACGTATAATTATTAAACTTTTTCCGAATATGCCTGAAGTACTATCTTTCAGATATATGCAAGCAGGCTGCCTATTTCCAATCGTTCTGATATATCTAAACCTGTTCTTATGCCACTTACCAAAAATTGGTACGAGCTCTCCGGACAACTAAATGTTATTTCTTTATAATTGTCATTGATTGCTTACTTAAAAATCTTGTAATATTCTGTGTGTGCATGTGCTTCCTACTGTCCTTCCAATAAATATAGTTTTTTATTAGAAAAATATCAACACACACACACACAAACCAAATTATACAGGATCTGTAACTTGGAGCATCATATCTCCTTCTATTTTTTCTCTTGAAAACTAATTTTTTCTCGCCATTCGTTTCTGCACGTCGAAAAGTGTATAAGAATATCTGATGTGATTGAGAACCCATTGAAAAGGGTTATTTTACCTAAAAAAATGAGTTACTGCTGTATGTAAATAAAAAAATTATAATCCTTATAATAGAGGATTAATATTCAATAACAATACATAACCCAGAATTAAATTTAATTAAGGACAGAGCTAAAATATAATTCCTGATGAGATAGAAAAAAAATTTGTAAATTTATTTTCCCGCTAAAAAATTTTGTAATGTAATTTTGGTTCACAGAAAAGCAAATGAAAATAGAATTTAAACCATACGATGATTTTTCCATAGATAAATTTAGTTAAAAATTCAGATCTGAGGAAAGATTTCGAAAGTTTGGAGAAATGAAAATAGAGATATTACACTTTAAATCAGTGTTTAAACTTTCGACATTTTGTACACTTACCAGAAGCTCAAATATTTAAATGACCATTAAATAGCATAGCCAGAATTCAAACAGTTTATAAATGAAAATCTTTGATGATGTATCTATATCATTTTGATTCTGGGTATGCATTTTTTTTAAACATTTATAAACCCCGTGCACCACCGAACGTATAACACGGGGGTAAACAACACAGACAGAAGAAAGGATTACAACACAAACATCCATGCCTTCTCCGGGATTCGAACCCAGTCCCTGCGGCACCGCAGTCAGCTTCACTGACCACTATACCGGATGGGCGGCTGGGTATGCATTTTAAGGTCAAAAAATGAAATGCATAATTGTTGATGTGAGGATAATGAAGAGCCGAGTATATGAAACGAAACTGATACACTAATGATTGCATCAGAAATTAAATTTAAAAATAAATTTAATACATTTTTCGTTTATGGTAATGTGCAATTTTTATCTTTTTCTAAAAGTTTAGAATATTATTGAATACTAAATGTATAGTGAGTTTTATAAATTCCATAACTTTTATTAAATTATTTTACTTTACATATTAATTTTATGGCGCATAAACCAGTAATGAATTTGTTCTAGCACAAGACTACTTCAATGGATATAGAGCTGATATTCGTCAGTATAACAAAGAACAGTTTGGTCAGTTTCATGGACGAAATACTAACAGTTCAGCTGATAAGAAAGAAGTAGACCTATATCGAGGGATCTCTGATCTAAACATAGTCTCAACAAATCCCAAAAGAGAATCAAAGACTTTGGATTATAACTATCGAAGAGCTAGGTCAAAAAGAGGATCTGGTAAGTAACATATATATATAAATCATAAGTTAAGTCTATAAATTATATATAATTCTGTAGCGGTATCATCTACATAAGCCAGCAACAGCCTCCGGACACAGGTGATCACTTCCGTCTAGTGGTATGTTACTCGCTTACGAATCCATAGGTCACGGGTTCTTTCCTACCGATATGCCATACTTCATTGGTGCCCCTCGCCGAGTTTAGAAAAAGACAAATATCTGATCGGTCGTAGCACCATCAATCCTCAAGAAGAGCAAACAAAGTCGTCTGACTCATTTTACGCAGCAAAGTCATCAGACTCACTTGATGCATCAAAATCGTCAGACTCACTTGACGCAACCAGAACAACTCACACGCTCACCATAAGAAATATCTCGTGTGTTCGCCTATCCACTTACTCACTAGTGGGGGAGTACTGTAGCTGCATCATCTACATAAGCCAATAACAGCCTCCGGACAGAGGTGATCACTTTTGTCTAGTGGTATGTTGCGTGTTTATGAATCATTGGGTCGCAGGTTATATGAGCCACTTCAATTCAAAATCTATTCTCATTTCTCTTATTACGAGTAATTTTTTAATTAATTAAATTGGAGCCAAATCTCATTATTTTCTTTCTTTTAAAAAAATAAATAAATACGATTTATTGTTGCAGACTAATTTCGAACTCAAATGTCTGAGAAAACAACAGAATGAATTCTTTTTTGTGACATTTTACAGCTTTTTCCAGCATCTGTGGCCAAGCTCTCTGTGGTACTTATCAAAAATGACACTTACAAGCATATTAAAAACCATTTAACCACATGAATTTTCGGAAAATTATCAATTTTCACTTTTTTATATTTTTTAAGAGTTATTTCTGTTTAAAATTATGTATGATATGAGGAAATACGGTAATTAGAAGTATTTTTGTTTATTTTTTAAATGAAGTTACTCCTTGAGGTGCATCAATGAGTTCTGCTAAGAGCATCTGTATTTTTACCTGCAACAGTTTCTGATAGGCACAAATCCATATGATTTTCAAGTAAAAAAATTAGAGTGTATTGGGAAAATCCAAAAGTGTATGGGTACCCGTCTTTTGTTCAAATGAATAGTCGGTTAATAACACCATATGATCATTGATTTAAAAAATCTATATTTGTGGAATTAAAAACGCTAAAATTGGGGTTAATATGGCTATTGCGCAGTTTATTATGAGTCATGTAGAAAAAAATTAATGATCTTAAAACGTTGGGATGTTGAACCATATTATAGCTGCGGGCCACGCTTCAAAAAATAAGATGCACGTAGGATTCGTGTAGCCGAACGAAAGCATCTTGATATCCCAAAAAAGGCTAAATTGTTAAATGGAATAAAAAAAAGAAAATTAGAAGTGTTTTGTAAGAGTAGATTGTAAAGAAAATGCTTCATATGCTTTTGGAAAGCACTAAAAAAAGTAAATGCTCAAAAGTTTCACTTTATGTAACTTTTTCTCAAAAACTACTTATTATATAATCCTCAAATTTTTAGTGAGCATACTTTTAGCACGTTTGCACATTTTAATGGAGAGGATTAGATACATCAGGCAAACTTTTTAGATAGGGCTTTTTTTAAACAATATTTTAGTGAAAAAAATTGGATATTTTTTGAAGAAATCCTAATTATTTTGATTTTAAACAAAACTAAAAAACCTTTCATTAAAGTTTTATTGATATTGTACATAAGCTACTGTAAAAATTTTATGCATTGAAAGTAAGTAGTTTCTGAAAAAAAGGTTCATAAACTTGCGTAATTTAACATGGGTTCCTATGGACGTGCTCCTATTCACGAGCAAAAGTAGTATTAATCCAAAGATTAATCAAAACGTGAATTCTTAAACGATTATGAAAGCATTTTTTTCAAGATATAACAAACGTACAGCGTAACAAAAAAAATAGAACATGCAGTTTTATGAACTTTTCTTTGAGGAAGTAGAAAATGTACAGTTTCACTAATTCCACAGTTAATTCTAAAAAGAACTCTAGACTACTTCAAGGAGTAAGGAAGAAGAAATTTACTTTCAGGACCATAAAAGAAAGTCTTGATTGATTTCATTGAAAAATATATAGTCATATACAATATTTCACAATAATAATAATAATTTGATTATTTAGTTATTTGGCCGGCAAACTTTATTACACAAAGTATCAAATGGTTTACGCCAGTTAACATTGTCAGTACAATGGATTCCGACATTCCCAATTTTTTCAGACTATTTCAAAAAAGTATTCATTAACATCTTAACTGCCGATTAAAAATAATCTGATTCGTTCCCCAGGGCCACTGTTTTCACAAAGGCGCGCGTGTATGCGAGGGGAAAGAAAAGGCAAACATGAATAAATTTTTCTCTGAATAAGTAAATCCTCAGCAAACACTTTCAAGGTCATTTTAATATATTTCAAAGCGTCTGGTATAGTTTTACTGATAGCAACGCAAAGGAAAGCAACGTATTTCGGAAAGACAGTTTTTTCGTCCTGTTCATTTAACGTATCACTTGAGTGAGACGTATATATATATATATATATACGCCAACGGCTGTTAAGGGGTTAATTCTGTAGTTCTCAAAGGCATGATTATCTTATGAGGGATTGAGATTATATTGAAAAGTCTAAAATAAAAGATTATTTAAGAAAATATTAATTTACTGTTTCTTACTTAAAATATTTACTTGTATTATTTGAAAGTAACATATACAAAGTTTAATACGTATCTTGATAATTTGTACTGTTTATAATTAAGATCGTATTGCAACTTTATTGTCGAAGTACATCATTATTGCATTTTTATTGTATTGGGGGTGGAGAGATTAAAATTCTGATTGAAAATTGGGTCTCAAACTTTGAAAGTTTGAGAAGCACTGGGTTGATTGAAAGTCTTAATAACAATATATATAAACTGCCTTTTCTTTATTTATCATATTTTAAACATTTTCATTACAGATGATATCATTGAAACATCATACTTCCGAAAACGTAACTATAAATTATTTATTACTTAAATTATTACTTAAATTATAATTTAACATAGAAATTATAGTTTTTTTAATGCAACCAAAGTATTTAAATAAAAATTTTAATAAGAAAAATTAAATATAGTGATAAATAATTTCTTGCCATTTATTAATTTTTAACTCTATAAACTAGTCCATAGTGATATTCATTTCTGCCAGTGATTGTGAAGTGTTGTTAACAGGAAATTTGAATTTATGTTAATGACTCGAAACACATTCTATTTGAGTGTTTTTTTTAATGAAGCACCTCTAACTTATTGGAATTCTCAGATAATAAAACTGGTCATTATCACACATATAAATATCTAACTATTTTTAAAACTTATTAATACCTTGTGAGTACGATTTTCTAAAAAATTTTTAGAAAAAGGGGTAACTTTTTTTAAATTTTTCACTGGAAAATAATGTGTGTTATAGCATTAAAACACTTAAATATTCTACTTTTTATAATACAATTACAGAAAATAATGTGACATTTTGCTTTAAATTTTTTTTATAGGAAGGCGTCATCACTACAAAAAGATAGGTATGGTATACATTTCAATATGCAGTGAAATTATGTTAAAACATTTCTTAGGCATATCTTGCTTTAAAACTTACTCATTAACATAATTTTATAAGCTTCACTTGTATGTAACGGAATCTTTGAACTCAATTTTTACCAACTTTAAAAGGTGAGATTATTTCGAAATTTTGCTCACTTGTCCAGGACCGATGACAATACAATAATTTCATAATATTGTACCATTGTCCTTATCAGTATCACCAGGATTATAACGATTTTTCCATTGGCAACTAATTCTAGATTTGGCGACTAGTAGATTAAGTTACAACTTAATTCAATTAACTACAAAAGGGTGTTTTTTTAGTTTTTTTTTAAAACTATAATTTGTTATTTTTGCACTGATTTAGAATTTTGTTTCCCCCTGTAAAAAAAAGTACACAGACGTGTGTGTGTGTACGAAGCTAGTCATTCACAAATTCTACTTCATCATTCGATGAGAGAAACAATTTTTTTTCTCACAAATATATTCTTTTTACCCTATAATCCAGGACAGACTAATAAGGAAAAGCCATAGCACTATTCAGCTGTCTTGGTTACTAGTAGCATTAAACACGTATGTATGTAACACAGAGTTATAGGATATCCATATATATATAAAATTCTGATATTGAAGTTTTTCCTGAAAAACCATTTTCCTGAGACTGTATTTGTAATTTATATGCGTACATTAGTTAGTTGTGTTTAACACTTATTACTTTAAGTATCCAAAATAACAAACGAGTCATGATGAAGGGTGCAAGATGCAGCTTCATGAGGTCCAAGACCGTGAGGCACCAAGGGTTGAAGTCTGACTTTGCCTCATGCCTGCATGCATTTAACTGGGCATATTGGAATGGCCTTCACGCCTTGGGTGACCCCTATCAGGAGAATACACTCCCAACATACTTCACCCATTCCGCCCAGGAACTTTCTCCCGCCACGATGAGGCAGCAATGCAGGGCTTTGGGAGAAAAGCTCTATTCAGCATCTATCTGAATGGTGACAGAACGACAACGAGTATTATCCAGCTATTAAATAGCTTGAATGCTAATGTTAAGATCTTTTTTCAGTGGGTACCATCGCACGTGGATGTCTATGGGAATGAGATTGCAGATGGTTTGGCCCGCGAGGCAGCCAGATTCTACACATGGTGGCTGCCTTACTTTTTCAGAAATTGCTACCCGGGTCAAACAAGATATCAGTTCCTCTTGGAGGCTGGCCCCCGTACATGAATGGTATGAAGTAAATCACCCTGGTGCTGCTTTACTTGGGACAAGCAGTAGGCCAGATGAAACTACTCTTGCTAGACTACGAAGTGGACATACTCGCGCTCAACGGCATGTGGATGGTCTTAAAGTTTACCCTACTTGTCTGAAATGCAATGTGAACCAAGCCTCGCCTGCCCACATCTTGGCTTGTATTGGATGCCATAAGAGCCAGCTGCTCTCAAGTCCAACTACAGTTCTTTATTGCTTAAAAACGCTCGGGTTCATGGACTTGATCTAGATGTTTCTGTCGGTCAAGTGGGATAAGAAACAACAACAACTTTAAATATAATGACACCATACATTTATATACATATGTATATTATAACCATCGTATAACTAATAACTAAACTATAAGAAATTATTTGGAAACGTAAACAATTACATATGGAAACTTATGTGGCCATAATAATTTGCTTAAGCACTTATACTGAAAAAATGATAAATTTTTTGAAAAGTTTGCCAGAATTATAAAAACTGAAGTATATAAATTTCTCTCTCTGCATGTGCAGGTTGATTCATAATCAGTGAGCCCAATTTTAAGAGCATATAACTCTATTAATGGTAAATATTAATCGCTTTATTACCAGTTTCATTTAAAAATGAATAATTTAAATTATCAATCTAACTATTTTTATAAGTAGGGGAAATTTTGGCTCTGAAATTAGTTCCTCAAAACTGAAACGAAATTTTAAAGCTTTTGAAGGTAATTCGCTCAAATTTTGTTACAAATAAAGTATTTAAATTCAGAAAATATATTTTTCTAATGAATTACTATTTGAACTTCGAAAAGAAATGAAATTTAACTGGTAGTCATAAGTTCCAGGAAAAAATGTGGACGAAAGAAGTCCTTGGTGAAAGAGAAAAAAAGAAGTTAAAAAGACTAATCGGTGTAGAAAGTCCTCTGCGTCAAATAACTTGAGCAAAGAACTACAGATATCGCAATCAACAATTTGTCGTCAGATAAAGAAGATTGACTATAAAAAAAGTGAATAAAAACAATCCGTCATCAGATGTCTGCTAAGGCTGTAGAAAATCGAAGAAAACGTTCTTGCCTTTTGTATTTAATATTACACAAAGGTAGATACAAAACATGGATAACTTTTGATGAAGCACTTTTTCATCTATCATCCACATCTGGAAAAACGAGGATACATTAAATTTCAAGTGAAAAGTGTCGAAAAGACAAAACTGTTTTACAAAAGACAAGTTGGCAGTCAGGTGTTATGGTATAGATGAGAATGTATTCTCCAGGCTTAAAAATTTTTTTGGTAGAAACAAAGGCTAAAATTGATGCTAAATACTATTAGAACTGATTTAGGAAGCATATGATGAAAGAAAGTAAACGTCTTTATCCTCGAGAAAACTTTGTTTTTTCACCAAAATTTGCAAAATCAACTATATAAAAGGGTTGAAAGATAAAAATATATAAATAATCTTCCTCCTTAAAAATGGTTACCATCGCTCTCTGACTGTGCACTTTGTGATATTTTTATTGGTATACATAAAATTCAATTAAATAGACGTAAAATAAAAACACTCCAAAGGCTTCAAAAATCAATAAAAGAGAAAGTTGGTAAAATACCTCCAAAAAGGATCGAAAAAGTTATTTTTTCTTGGCCTAAAGGTATAGGGAAGACCGGGGCAAGATGAAGAATGTCTTAATTTTTCCGTATTCCACAAGGTATCAGCATCAAATGAACACTACTGGCTCTTCTTTTGGCTGCTCGTTAAATAATAGTATAGCCAAGCTGAAATCACCATTTTTGTGTTAGTTGTGAAGCTTTGTTTTTGGCTTCCACGATATAACTTTTATGCATGTGTAAATAAACTCTCTGTGCTGCAGATACAGGTAAGATATAACGTTTCTGTTTAATATTTATGAGTAACGGTTTAAATACTACCTATTACATGAATAAATGTCAGTTAATTACCTTCCTTCATGGTAATGAGAACGAATATTTTTAAACAGACAGTCTGGGGCAAGATGACGATCCGAAAAACTCGAGCTCGTCATCTTGCCACGTGTTTCGGAATTTATTAAACTAACTATTGTTGTCCATTCTATTAAATCCTGTAAACACTTGTTTGTCTGTGTGTATGTCCGCACGACCTTGCGCTTCCATCTCTTCTGGGGCTAAGAGGTGCATCGGATCGGGCAGGTTTCGTTCGAAAGGGGGATTACCTGAGGAAGACATTTTTGCCATCCGCTAAGTCCCCCCTACCTTAAAAAGGAAGGAATGTAACAATAGTTTGTTGCTTTAGAGCTACTGGCTTTTACCTGTCACCTTTTATGATTCTTTGCTAGAAAACGAATGCTTCCTGAACTTGTAGAAAGAGCCCTGCCAGGAAATGTAGGCAATTGTTGTGATAACAGCTGGAAAAATGAGGGCACCTTTTTCTCTTTTTTGAAGAACTTTTATCTTCGTGTGAAACCAGCAAAGAATCTCCTACTCTGTTGATTTTTGATAATCACAAAACTCATATAACTTTCCAGGCTATCTTATATTGCAGAGCAAAAAACATCATCATGGTTGGGTTGCCATCGCACACATCACATCGTCTGCAGCCCCTTGTAGTGTCATTTTTCGACCAGTTAAAAGCGTACTATAGCCAAGTATGTGATAACGTTATGGTCACTCATCCAGAACAAACTATCACAGGCAAAAATATTGGTGAGGGTTTGAGCGTCACTTACTTCAAATCAGCTACAGTTGGAAATACCGTTGAAAGGGTTTAAAGAAAATGGGATCGAGTCTCATAATCCTCTTGTGTTTAGCGAACATGACTATGCTGCGGTAAACACTACTAACCATGATGCTGTTGGCGATGAAACTGAGAATAGTAGTGCTAATCCTCAGACCCCTGTTGTATAAAACCAACATATAAACCCTCCAGAAAAACCAGAGCTTATGGCAAATGCTGATTCCGATGCACCAAAGAAGCCTGTTAGTAATTTTTTTATTTCAAACCATGCCTAAAACAACACAATGTGACAAAAAAAGAAAAAGCAAATAACTGAGCTCTAGCATTCTTACAAGCACACCCATCAAAAGAAATATTAGAACAAAGGGAAAAGCAGAAGCAAGAACAGGAAGTTAAAAAAAACAAAGAAAAGAAGCCAGGGAAGCTAAAAAGGGAGTAGAAAAACTCAAACTGTTCCTGTAGACCTAAGTCTATAAAATCCAGGCAAAAAATTCCAGTTGTATCATCTTCAAATGACGGTGTTATAATATGTACTGCTTGTGAAGAGGAATCCTCCAACAGAAGAATGAATCTAGTGCTGTAAATGCCGAGAGTGTTGGCATGAGGAATGTTCCAATTATAAAAATGGTATTTTTATTTGTGACTATTGTTAGGTACACAACTAAACACTTCAACATTACGTTACAATGCATTACGCTTAGTTTGATACTTTGTAAGATGTAAAAACAGAGTTATAATTTGTTAAACCATGTAACAATTTCAAAAGATAAAATATGTTCAACATTTTTCAGTGTCGCCATCTTGCCCCAAGGCCAAAGTCATCTGGCCCCAGTATTGGGGCAACATGACGATTTGTTAAAGTTATGAAAGAATAAAATTATCCTTTACTTCTTTTATTTGAAAAATTAAATGGCAATATATTTTAATACAGTTCAACAACTCTAACAGTTCATGTAAAATTGATTTTACTACCCTTAAAAATAAATTAATAAACAACAAAAAATTGTTAACGTCGTCATCTTGCCCCGGTCTCCCCTACGTAAAATATACAATGTTAAGGGAGACCACATTGAAAAATTTATGTAAATAACTTAATTAAGTAAATTATGATGCTCTAAAATTGGTCACAATATATTTGAATCAATCTGTACATACCAGATATCCCTAAAAGACCGAATATTTGAAAAATCAATTAAAAAACCAAAAGTCAATATAAATATACTGTTTATTGCATTTTCTACTTTAGTAACCAGGGAATTTATTTTCACCGTTTCAAAATTCGTTACTAAGTTCGTCAACAGATGACACTTCTGGATGTTTACGTCTGTATCGTATTCTGGAGGTACTTCGAAAATTGTTTAATCGTTGGAACAGCGAATATTTCTTACTTTAGAGTTTTATCACCTGGATCATAGTTCTGCTGCTACGAGATGAAGTTTTGAGACAAAATTCAATATCAAAAATGGATAACAATTAAAGCAATATTCGAAAGATTTCCACGTACTTAGGATATCAATGGTGACAGGGTTGAAAATATCGGCCACCTACGCGTAGCAATTACGGAGCCAAATGTTTATTTGTCATCCAACGGCAACCCCAAGTTTCCATTCACCGCATTCCTCGTCATACTGGATTACATGTCACATTCTGCGCTAGAACCTTCAAACGTTTTTTTGCAAGCTTAGAACCCTCCCCCCCCCAATCTCTGAGAACTGATATCATTAATGCATACGAGACGTTCGTGAAAGCAATTCTTATGAAATTAAATGCTTGCGAAATCAATTTTGAAAACATCTGGTATGTATATAAGCAAAACGCAAGATGACTTTTAATTTTTAAAATGGTTTTAATGAGATCTTTAATTACCTTGATTCTTTTTTTTAGTTCGTACCGGAGATCAAAGACCAGAAAACCACGCAAAGGCTGGGAGTCTTAAGAGTAGACTGCCCTCTGAATTAGGAGGGCTTAAGAGTAGACTACCCTCTGCCATAGGAGGGCCCAAGAGTAGACTACCCTCTGCCATAGGAGGTGTAAAGAGTAGACTACCTTCTGTAGTAGGAGGGTTTCAAAGTAGGCTACCTCACTACGAAGGCCCAAATGTGCTGCATCGAACTAGACCTCCTTCCTTTGCAGATCTAAAGCGGCTGCCTCAACCTGGAGCACCTTCTTCCACAGATCTAAAACGGTTGCCTCGACCTGGGGCCCCTTCCTTCTCAAATCTAAAGCGGTTGCCTCGACCTGGATCACCTTCTGCAGATCTAAAACGGTTGCCTCGATCTGGAGCACGTTCTTCTGCAGATCTAAAACGGTTGCCTCAACCTGGAGCACCTTCCTTCTCAGATCTAAAGCGGTTGCCTCGACCTGGAGCACCTTCTTCTACAGATCTAAAGCGGTTGCCTCGACCTAGACCACCTTCCTTCTCAGATCTAAGGCACTTGCCTTGGCTAAGACCACCTTCCATCACAGGTCTAAAACGGTTGACTCGACCTAGACCACCTTCCTTCTCAGATCTAAAGCGGGTGCCTCGACCTAGACCACCTTCTGTCGCAGATCTAAAGGGGCTGCCTCGACATAGACCAACAACCTTCTCAGATCTAAGGCAGTTGCCTTGGCTAAGACCACCTTCCATCACAGGTCTAAAACGGTTGACTCGACCTCGACCACCTTCCTCCTTAAATCTAAAGCGGTTGCCTCGACCTAGACCAGCTTCCTTTACAGATCTAAATCAGTTGCCTTGGCTTAGACCACCTTCTTTCTCTCATCTAAAGCGGTTTCCTCGACTAAGACCACCTTCCTTATTAGATCTAAAGCGGTTGCCTCGACCTAGACCAGCTTCCTTTTCAGATCTAAAGCAGTTGCCTCGGCCTAGACCACCTTCCATCACAGATCTAAAGCGGTTGACTCGACCTCGACCACCTTCCTACGAAATGCCTTTGGAACCAGAAATGTTACCCGGTCCTCTTTCTCCCTCGGACTATGGAAAAAGGCAGCGGGAAATGCGAAGAAGGCCTTCTATGAGCAGGAAGTTACCGATTGGACAGGAAGGAAAATCAATTCATAAATTTGAGATGCACCATAACATAAAAACTATAGTTCCCTCCAAATACATTCCACACAGGTTCAAAATTAGAAAACAAGTCATCGAAAATTACGTTCCTAACCAAATGAAACACGTACCTGCTGTTCGTCCT
This sequence comes from Trichonephila clavata, assembly GCA_019973975.1. Taxonomy (NCBI): domain Eukaryota; kingdom Metazoa; phylum Arthropoda; class Arachnida; order Araneae; family Nephilidae; genus Trichonephila; species Trichonephila clavata. Next base: position 219,907 of record BMAO01034452.1, on the reverse strand, counting down.
ATGATTGAATTGAGGCCAATTCAAGTTGGAGCAATTCCAGTATTAACAGAAGAGGATTTTCACAGCGAACCCATGTTTCTTGACACAAAAAATACAGCTACGAAAATAAAATTACTATTAAGGAGAATAAAAAATCTCTTTGTTGCTGGATTAAACATAACGAAAGAGCTAAAGAAGACTTTGTTTGTTAATTCAGAGCTGAACCACAATCTGTGCTTAAGACAAATTCAAGAACTAGAACATGTAGTTGGACAAGCTCCAGGAGATAATCAGCCCATCTTTGTAGGTGGAATAGAAACAGAAATACAACGAACGCAAAGTATCTCAAATAAAATTTTCAATATATAACGTTAAATCAAATAATATGCATATGTATATGTTACCGTTAAAGTGTGAAATCCGTTATTTCGCCAAATTTCTTGAAATAACTAGACAAGTCAGTTAAAGTACATAAAATTATTGAATTCTGCGCCCGCGCGCGATTTAACTAATTATTCTATAGCGTAACGATTACTTGATCATTAAAGTATGAAATACAGCACTCGATAGTTCTTTGAACCGGTTCTAGCTGCTTTAGGAAATAATTTTTCAAGTAGAAACTAGAGATGGTAGAATAAAATAATTGTACTCTAGATATCAGTTCAGTAAATGTCACTGAGAATTAATTTCGATTGAAGAAATTCCAAATTTTGACAGAATGCTTCGATCTGTTGCAGCAGCTCTAAATTGCGGTATTTACCAGGATTTTAAAAGTGATCTTGTAAAAAAAAAAAATGTGTAATGGTAAAAAGTGGGCTTGTCTTAAAAATAAATAGCAGTCCAATCCAAAGTGTCATCACAGACATCCTTGCTTCCCAGCATGCATTTTTGTTGATAATATTTAAATATAATCGATTTTTGCCACATATTTTTCTTTCCCCCTTCCGTTTAACAATGTGAGCAATAATAAATTATATCATATGCTTTTCTTTATTGTTTATCAATAAGTCATCCGCAATAGGGATAACATGCATATTTCAAGAGAATTTAGTTATTTAGTTTCAATTAATTCATAAAATATCTTTGAAATTGTTTGTTTTTCCACTTTTTAACGGCCTATCCTTAGTTATTTCATAGAATAACTAGGTAAAGTATGAAATTTTTCATCTATTATATACTTTAACTGATTTGTCTACTTATTTCATGAAATACCTAGTTATTCTATGAAATAACTGATTTATACACTTTAATGGTAATATATACACATATAATACATATATACTACTGTGAAGAAAAGGAACCCAGAATGCTGTCGTAAAAGAGAGCCTTAATTTATCAGTCCTATATATTTTAATTCTTTTGTCTTATTTTTATTACGTTATTTTACTTCTATTAAAATTTTTTAAAAACCTCAAAGCATACTTAAGAGGTTTTTAATCGGGATCATAAAAATGACCAAAAAATCGAAAATATAAACAATTTAGGGATTAGCCCAAGTCCCGTTTCATAGGTATATATGAAATGTTTCAAGTTCTTTCTTTATAATGAATTTTATTTCTGCAAGTTCTCGAAAACTAATATTAATTTTAATTTTTTAAAAATTTAGCTGTAGAAAGGAAATTAAATTTCCTTTTAAGTGACTACAAAATTTATTACAAGGTATTTATTGTAAATATTTTTTGCTTTGTTTGTTGGACAGTTTTCGAGCATAATCTGGCATGTTATAGTATATATATATATATATATATATATATATTAATGGGGATGCATGTATTGGTATTTTAACCTATGCAGACCTAGTACATTCCCCAGGAGCTTGTATCCCTTTTTAGCGCGGCACCATATAGGCGATACCAATTACCGCAGGTAATTTTGATGCCCAGTTTACTTCCCAGAGGGAGGCACCTGAGCTGTTGACGATGCGAACCTGTACTAGGAATTAATTTTGCCGAGAGCACCCAAGCCAAACAGACACTCTAGGGATCTTTTACATGCCACATAATCATACGATATGGCCGCTATCGACTTTCTGCTTCATGAAAATTCACCAACTTAGGCCGGTTTCGAACCTGCAACCTTGAGTGCAAAAAGCCAGCGACAAACTAACCACGCTACGGCTGCGTGTTTTATATTTAAAACTCAATCTTTTTCGAGACTTATTGAGTATTACACATTGCTTACCACCCTTTCTTCGAATGGGGAAATTTTTTAAACTAGGAAACGTATCTGGGAACTAAGTATCGTTTTGGAAAAACTCGCCTTAAAAATCTTTTTTTTTTTTCAAAACAAAATTTATTTTACATGAAAGAGGGTGTCGGAAACCATTTTTCTATACAGTTACAACATTGTTCAGACATTTTCTCCGTCGGAAAATATTTGTATATTGGTGGAAATCTGAAACTTGTGGAAACTCAAAGCAAACAAAGCAATTTTATTATAAACCATTTGCTTTCGCAAATTTTCGCACTTACTTTTTCAACCAAACCATCATTGACAGAAAATCCCTCTCCCCTCAACTCTCTTTTTTTCCGTCGTGATCATTAGTGCAGCCATCACTGAATTGTCGAATCCCCCCCCCCCATTCCATCACTTACTTCATTTTCATCATAAATCTCTACAGGATGACGATGAATTTCTACTGGCTTAACATTCCTTGAGTTCAAAATACAGATTACAAAATGTACTTCACAGTCATCTGAAACATTTTGAGCTCTCACTTACAAGTGTAAAAACACCACAGTCCTTCGGTAATAGTGTCACTGAACTGATAATCAATTTGAGACACTTTTACGCAGGTATTAAACAACAAAACTATCCCTGAGGTTGCGGTAAAACGAAAAATCCTAATTTTCCTAGACAGTTCGTTTATTATTTTTGTAAGAGTTCGTGTTGACATTATATCCAGAGCGGTAGGTTAATTGTCTGGTTGGGGACTCTCTCTCCCCGTAGTGAATTGTTTGCTTGTCCCGCATTTTTTTTCGTTCAAAACTAGTGAATATGCTCTAAAAACAATAAACAATCGTTTAGTTCACTTAGTACATCATGTTCTCAGGCAAAACCAGAATATAGATAATTTAAAGATTTTTACACTGAATGGTAAGTTTCTAACAGGGAACTTAGTGTCTAATCAGGTGAAACCACTCGTTTTGCCCTTTTATTTATTTTACCTCCCTCCTGAATTAAAATGTTTTTTTTTTTGTAAAATTAAAATGTAAAAAATGTTTTTTCATCCAAAATTCGTTGTATTGGGGAAAATTTTCGAAATTGGTTTTATGCTTTTATTTTACAGCCCATACATTTAAGATTCCAAAAATACTCTAGTTTTATTTTTAAGACATTTAGAAACAAAGTTATAGCATAATTAGTAAACCAGAAATATAGAGTTTACAAAACCGGAAGTACATCCTTACTCAAAATATTTGTAAGATATTGAATTGAAATTTTCAGAACATGTTTTATTTAGTTATATCTGTGTTATGAATCAAAATCTAATCTATGTATACATATTTATGTACTTTATTGCTTTTTTATGAAAAAAGATCATTAATTTTTTAAAAAAACTCGTGTTTTTTCATAAAATTTAGCATAATTAAAAAACTTTCAAAAGTATTACAAATCTTTTCATTCCTAACACATATAAAGATGTTATTCACGTACCATATAAATATTGTTTGAATATATTCATTAGAATTTTCCGTAAATGCAATTTTTCATCAAAATTTCACTAAAAACGACAATTGTTATAGTCTATAAAACTCTCCAGAAAATAGCAAAAGTTTTTAAAAAAAGTCCGAATTAGTTAAACATGAAGATAAAGAGATTTTGACCCATAAATATAATGAGTTTAAAAATGTACAATTAGTAGAAATTTTTTTATAACATATTAAAATCTTTAAATGCATTTTCTGAGAAACTATGTTTTTCAGTTTTTTGCTTCACAGTAAAGTTCACTACAAGATTTCTTTTTAAGATATTGAATTGAAATTTTCAGAAAATGTTTTATTTAGGTTTATCTCCAGTCTAGACTATAATCTGAATTCTGTGTATATATTTATGTATTTTATTACACTTTTTGTGAGAAAATGACATTAGTTTTTTGTAAAAAATTGAGTTCTTGTATAAAAAATGCCATATTTCAAAAACTTTTCAAACGTATCACAAATTTTATAGTTCTAAGCACAGATAATGATATATTTTATGTACTGTATAAATATTATTTGAATATATTAATTAAAATTTTCAATGCAAGCCTTACTTTAACTGCAATTTTTCACTAAAATTTCACTCAAAATTCCCAATATATCCAAAATTATTTTTAATTTTGTGGAAATTGTACTTGAATTCCTAGTTTTATGCCCCATTTCAAATAAAAATAAGTTTATTTAGTTGAAAATTTATATATTTCAAAAAAAAGTGCTCAGAAGGTTGTCATTAAAGAGAAATACCAAGCAATTTTCTGGAATCGCTATCACATACAGCTCAAAATTAGCTGTACACATATTTCTTTTCCCACTAAGTATATCATAGAGGAAGAGTGAAGGCTATTTCTTTGTATAAACAACACAAGGTAAATTTTCTCGACTCAAAATAAATCCAAAAATTACTTGTAGGGACTGCAAGAAAAAAATTGCTTCTAAAACATTTTCCATTGTGCCTTGGAACAGAGATATAAGCTTAAATTTTGGATATTTTGCTTAAGTAAAAGAAGTTGTTTTCCCTTAAATTTTAAACTTCATTTTTACATATAAATTTTAATTTTATATTAAATATTCCATTAATTCTTACTGCTTTACTTATTAATTAATTTTCCCATTACTTCTATCCTTTAATCTAACATTTTTGAAATCAAGTATAAAAATATACGCTGGAGTAACCGAAGTAACGTAGTGATTCCAATTTTATTAAAATTTCTAGGTTGTGAGATGAATCACCCAACTTTAGTAAAATTATATATATTTGTATTTGCTCTAGTTCTACTGTGGCTAAGACTTTATTCTATCATGACTATAGTTATCTTAGGATTATAGCTATTTCGTGCATATTTTTGTAATATATATATATATATATATATATATAATCAAAATTTCTCTACAAGAGAGAGATGAATAAACATGACTAAACCTGAAAAGAATTGAAATTGCAAGATAACCAGACAACAGAATTTAAAAGGAAATATGAAAAAATAAAATAATAGGGTTAAATATAAAAATAAAAAAGAATGGATGCTACAGTATTATCAACATTGCTGACTTAGGACAGCTTATACATAAAATTTTTTTATATAAAAGTAGGGTTGAACATGTTTTGTGGCCAGCCAACCTTCCCCCTTTCTGTTATATAACAGAATAAATCTTATAATAACATTGATTTTTCAAAAATATTTAATAAGTATGTACTTTGCTTACCTATCAATAAAGTTTGCATTAAAAAGGCTTTTAAGTATAATAAAAAAATTGGTAGCTATATTTTTAACTACAATAAGATTAATGATTTTCAAAATAATACCTTTCTTTGTAATTGTAAGGATTATCCTGAATTTATAAACGAGCATCACAAACATGTTGTAACAGGCAATTTAAATATTGTTGAGGATAATACTCTGAGGGAGATAATGTCAAAAGGTACTAGATATAGATTAATGATCTCCAATAATAATAATGCCATTAAAAACAAATTTCTAAAGATATTTGTAACTTTATTACTAAATTAGCAATTAAATACACTTTTCCTATTGAAGCTTTTAATGAATTTAAATGCAATGTTTTAAAAGGGTTACTGAAAAATAACTATAAAACTGATTGTGAATTAATTAACAAAAATATTATGCATCAGATTATAGAACTACAAAAGAATTTCATTATTTATATGTTGATAAAGTTCCGGGTAATTATGAAATTATTTGCAAATGGTTGTATGTTGATATGCTAAATAGACATTTTCATAATAATAATGCTTTTAAAAAATCTAATTCAAGCAATAGAGAAATTTTTAATCGAATTTCTGCTTTTTATAAAAAACTAGATTTTCGCATTTTGGATATTAAATTCCCTTATATTTTCCTAACTCCAAAATTTCATAAAAATCCTATTAAATTTAGAACTATAACAAACGGCTTTAAAACTTATATTACACTTCCGGGTAGAAAGCTACAAAAGATTATTCAATCCCCATTAGACAGTATTGATAATTCGATTATAGTTAAGAATAGTTTAGATATCATTAAGAATATGCAAGATAAAAAAATTATCTCTATTCACACCTATGACTTTGAAGATTTATTTAATTCCATAGATATTGGGGACATGGTTAAAATTCTCAAAATAGCCTATAACAAATATTCTTTGAATAAACTAATTAAGTATGATAAATATCTTTCTATTATTCATCTAGTACTATATGAAAATTATATTTTTCACAATAACTCTTATTATCAGAAAATTAAAGGTCTTCCACAAGGAGGGCCTGTTAGTAACTGTTTAGCCAATATTTATCTGCACTTTTATGAATATGATAGCATTAGTTTCGATTCTTGTTACTTTTTTAGATACATAGATGACTTAATCATCTTTAGTAATATAGTGAATTATGTTCCTAGTTTTAAATATTATCCCCAAAATATCTGAAATTATTAAAAACCAATTATAATAATGACTCTGCAAACTTTTTAGACCTACAATTAATTGTTAAGAATAATATACTAATTAGTAATATTTTTGATAAAAGAGACTCTTTTGATTTTAACATTATTAAAATGCCTTTTTGTGTGGGGAAGTAACCTACATCTATCTATTTTTAGAAATATTATCCTAAATTTTATAAAAAGAAACAATGATTTAGTCACAGATAATGATGTTAAGCAAAATAATTTTAAGCTATTCTGCAATAATTGCTTGGAATACAACTATCCAAGTAAATTCATTTTTAAATATATTTCTATGTTATCTCTCTAATTCTCCTTTTTAATGTTTAAGTATTATTCATTGTTTTTTCTCCTTCTGTTTTTTTTTATTATTTTCAATTTGTTTTCGTTTGCTTTGTTTAATTACAAAAGAACTATCCAGGTGGCGCCACTAATTTTTGTTTCTGGTTTTACCGATTTAACACGTCATTTTTAACGGTCATTTAGCGTATTGTTCTCGTACGTACAGTTTTTTCCGCTCTCCTGTTGATTGCATTTTTTCATGTAAATTTTTGCTTTATTTTTCCTTTTCAAAATTATTTTTATTTGTATTTTGTTAAGATTCATTTCCTTTCATATTTTCTATTATTTTTTATTATTTTTATTTTATTTTTCGGTTGGTTGCAAATTGCACGTGGTTGGTTTTAGGCCTAACTTTTCAATATGGTTATGTTTTTTCTATTATGTAGAAAATTTCTGCTGAACGGGGAAGGTTGGATCCATAAAATATATTTAACCCTAATTTTGCTGGTCCTAATTCAGCAACAGCTTTAGAAATCATAATAGGTCTTCATTTTAGTCTATTGACTCTCCTGGTTTCTTACATTTTAAAGTTCTAATTCTGTTTCATGTTATACATACGCTTAGTTAATTCTTGTACAATAGACTTTTCCATCATTTTTTAAAGTTGTGTTTCTTGAAATCTGGTTTAAATCTTCTAGTTTTGTTAGTGATATAATTTTGTTTTATCAATTTTATTATGCCATGTGTTTTTTTCATTTTATGTTATATATATATATATATATATATATATATATAAATCGAATAAAGTTAACCTACATTGTTATCGTATCTATATGTAAGAAACTTTACGCATATAGCTATTGGATACTTTGTAGTACCGTCGTCAGGACTCTTTCTGACGGATCTCGTAGCATCCAAGATCCATCAAAATAATCAAGAAGTTAATTTTCATTCCTTTTCTCCATCTTCCTCTCTGGTCTGTCACAAATCTTCCCTTCATTTTCCAATTCGTATATTTAAACATTACGGGAGGAGGGGGACTGTCTCGCCCCTATTCAGTGCCTTCGATTTATTAGTTTTTTGGAAAGAACACGGATTTTCACATGGATGGCACCCTCAGACTGTCTCAAACACCATTCATCATCCCAAGACAAGGTGTTGTCTGACTTCTTCCACCCTAGGGTCACATGTGGAAAGTCATTTGGATAGGCCGTAAATCGACATATCAATCCGACACATGAAACACAATTCTATGGCATTTCCTCCTCGCACTAGTGGGTGATACTTTCCACACATGTGTAGCACGGTCACATGTTGGATGGAGCAAATGAAAGGTTCTCCTGTCTATCACCCTCTTTAAAGGAAGATGCCGTATAGTGTACCTTTTTGCCTGGGGTACCAAGAAACAAAATAGTGAGAGCAGACGGCTAGCTAACTAAGGAGCGATGCGCCTGCGCGTGACAATAATATTTCCAACAGAGAACACCATAAAAATATTTAATTCTAATTTTATTTGACTAAGATCCCTTAATGGAGAAATTAAAAGGCAAAATATACGAAAAAAACTGCAATTTAAAACATATTTGTGTTTGGAATTCGGTCTATGAATGTTGAGGCAGTTAATAATAACATCTTAATTTGAGTTGTTTTTCATCATATGTATTTCATTCAAATATAATATTTTGACATTACGTGAAGTAAAAAAAATTAAAAATCACGTTATTCTTTAAAAAAAAAATAATATTTCCGTCATATTTTGAGTCAGGTGTAATTAATATCCTGAGAAATGTTATCAGTTGTTTAAACTGTGTACTGAAATGAGATGAAAATGGTTTTACTAGAAAGAAAGCAAAATATTAACTAATGCTTTAAATTATGTTTTAATTTAATTAAATCGTATTAAAATTAATTTTTTTAGGGTTATAAACATTCAAACCATTTTTTTTTTACTTTGTTTTTCTGATACATCCATTTATTTTTTCTGTATGTTATATACATTGTACGTACTAAAGTTAGGGCTCCTATTGAAATAAAGTGAATACATTTTTTTTAAAAAAAATATTTGAAAAAGGAAAATATTAGATTTTTTTAGTAAATTTTAAAATACATATCGACACTCCCCCCCCCCACCCCGTCAAAAAAAATACGTTCTTGTAGAATCAATTCATGATTTGTGTTTTAGACATTTTTATAAGTTTCAAAAGTTGTTTTCTTTAAAATCATACTAACACTATATTCTAAATTTTATCCGAAATCATTCTACTTATCGCAAACTAAAACGCAATTACTAAATTCACAGACAAAAAAATAGTTTGAAACGTACCGAGTACCTTTAAAGCACTCTTTGAGAGACTTCCGAGGTTCGTATCGAATTTTCTTCTATTGCATCAATAGATTAGTAACGTTGAACACGACGATGAATGCCAAACTTGAAATTAAGAAAAAAATCCCATGATTCCATAATGGTAAATACAAAACTTGTAGAGCCATAATTATTGAATGTCTAGCTGAATAACCAAATTATAATGACATTTTGAAGTCTAGTAATTGACATACAAAACTTGAAGCATTTTTTTAAATATTTCCAGAGGTGGATTACAAGACAACTACAAGCAAAATGAAAAACAGAGAATATTGAGAAAAAATTTAACTAAATAAAAAATAAGAAAACGCGCGTCCACAGTATAGTCTATAAATCTTACTCCTGGCCTCCTAATATCTGCTCCACATTGATCCAGAACTGAGTGCACGAAGCAGCTATCTCGCTGCAATTTGGTCGTTTAGAAAAGTGGCTTGGCGTAAGAAAAATCAAAAACAAAAATAATAATTATTTTTTGTTCCCTATCTGGCCAGTTTGTAGGAGCAGTCATGATACACAACACTATGACAATACCAAAAACTGTCAATATTAGCTTTATTTGTGAAAACCATTGGCGTCAATCAATTATTATTGCTTTTGATATAAACAGTCTTTTTTATAAGTGTTTTTAAGAGTTTCTGATAGATTTGTAGGAACACTGCAGAATAAAAGTTCATTGCATTTTATTTGCTCTAATACACTCAAAATTTAGAAAAGCCAATAAAAATATCCCCCCCCCCTATTTTTAAAAACAAATTTATTTTTTCGGAGTTTAAAATAAGTTAAACTCCTGAGAATTATCACATGTATTTTATACATTTGTAAAATCCAAAGACGATATCTACGAAACATACTTTAAGGAGAGCTTCCGGGTCCTTTTTTGATCACAGTAGCATATGTATATATTTGTATTTTTATGTGCATATTTGTGTTTTTATGTGTTTATATTTATGTGCTTTTGCATGCTGAAGTATCAAAAGTCATAGGATAACAAACAAAATTATTATCGCTCAGTCTGAAAATAATTCTAGACAATTTTAGCAAATGACTTGCTAACCTAAATAATAAGTTATGAATCTCATGTAACATATATGTGACATGATCAGAAGATCAGTTCCTGCACAAAGTTCTACACCAGTTAATGTTTTGTATTTATGCTGTAGAGCAGGGGTGGGTAGACTTTTCCCTGGGTACGGACTACTTCTAATTTTTTCAAGGTGTTGCGGTTCTCCCAGCCTCCAGATTAGTTGGCATCGGTGTTCCACAAATACGTTTTTTTAGTATGCACATTTTAGGTATTGGTAAAGGCGGTCCCCCCTAAATGTCTCGGTGGTCCACCGGTCGATCGTGATCGACTTAATGCTCACCCCTGCTGTAGAGGTAGTATAGAAGAATAGTTCTTCAAGAGAATCTAGACGACTATTTGAGTAGAAGACATGTCGAATTGCTTCCCATTGTCTGACAAAGGGCGGTCCTGTATGACTTAAGAATGCATCCCATGACTTTTGGTTCTTCATTATTTATAAATGTATGCATTGCTTTATCATTTCGTAATAGCTCCTATAATTTTGCTTTTCTTTACTTACACACATGAAGAAACAAATGTAAATTTAAATATATATATATATATATAATTTTCAAAATCAAATAACTTTTTAAAGACTAAATAAACTTAATCAGTAAAACACTTACTCTAATTAAAAATATTAAAACTGGGTGGTAACAGCAGACACTTTTATTGAAGCAATTACATTATGCAAATTTAATTTAGCGAATGACTATAAAGAGATTGAAGAAATCTTATAAAAAAAAAGTCAGTCATGAAGTAAGAAACACATAACTCTAATCATTGAAAAAAGTTACGAGAAGTTTCGAATGCATGTTAAAAAAATTGTTTATTATGAAGCACAATCCAAGCATACAAATTTTAACTCATCATAAGAGTATGAGCAATGTCTCGAATGAAGGAATTAAATAATTATTTAATATCAATCTTTGTTTCTACAAAAAATTAAAATCTACCGACTGTTTTTAAAGGAAGAAAAAATACGTTCATACGTTTATCTTTAAGAAAGATTATATAAATTTTAACCTATGTTTGTAACAAAACTAGTAATTTCTCAACATTTGTCTTCCTAATCTAATAATTTACGATTCTTGTAATTTAATTTTGCTATGCCTTCGAGACATAACTTTTGAAAATGTTACACTTCCTAAGACTTTAGGAAAACACCAATATATAATTTTTTTTCCTGATGAAAAGAAAACAATGAAAAATATCACAGATCAATCTTGAAAGAGGTATGTACTGGTTACATTGAGTGAAAAAATTTTTTAAAAAATTATTCCAAAAATTAAGTGAGATTCAGAATAATTGCGATTGCACCTCTATATATAAAACTTGCCTTTCAAGACTTGCCTTTCAAAACTTGCCTTTTGTATTTATAGAAAGCATTGTTGCATCTAAAATTATGTAATTAAATACGAAGAACAAATAAATCAAATCACATAAGTATGTAACTAAATTATAAATTAAAAATATATAAGATAATGGAGATGTTACTAATTAATAAAACTGAATAATTTGAGTCAAAAACAGGCTTTAAAAGCTAGTGCAGTTTTTAACACAAAGTCTTGACACTGCATCACACTAAACAATAACTGTAAATTTCAAAGAAATTGTTATTTGAGAATTGCTCGGGTTGAAAATTATGTCCTCCAAACGCACAACTGATAGTTGAGATGCTCTATGAAGATTATTACGACATTTAAGTCATACCCTTCGATGATTCAGGGTCTGCTCCGACAAAAAACGGGTTTTACTTCCATTTGGTTAATAAACATCATAATTAATTACTCCACATTGAAACTAATCTCCCGTAATGCTTTTAGTATGCTTTCAAATTTATTTTTTTTTGTATATATTTAGATACAAACTAAGGGTTATTTTTCATTCTGCTTATTTTATAAAATCCTATTTCTTTGATGTTTTTGTCAAATTGCTTAAATTTCTGCGAAAAAAGTTCCACTGTCAGAATTTTTATGATTTTTCCCTTGAATTTTTAGGACTAAGATATGTACAAAACATACGCCCAAATGAATGTATTTTAGCATAAAAAATATCGTAGAAGATCTCTTAGCCCCTTCGGGACGAACGTCGCACCCCTGCGCCGGCACAAAACACCGTCAGGAGACGAGTGTTGGGTCTCTGCGCCAGCAAATTTCTTCCTCACAGGCCTAGCAACTCACCGGTGAGCCAGGGATCTGGAACGCTTTTTAAGCTCAGTTTCTTGGCAATAGATGACATTCTATATCACTAAGATTTGAAGTACATGGCTATCTGACCTTCTACTTGAAATGAGAGAAATATTACTCACTTACACGTGGTTTTTGATTTATAAACATAAGGGGAAAGAAATGTTTCCGAATTGAGTGCCTTACGACTACTCTTGAAATGAACAAATGGTTTTTGTTAAAAGAGAAGATGAGAGATTTATTTTCGCTAAAGCATTTGATTTGGATTTTCAGTCTAGTTTTTTATGGATAATTAGATGTGGTAGACAAAATTTGTCTTTTTTTTTACAAGGTCGACTTTTACAAATGCTTACAATAAAATGTTTAAAAACTTGTAACTAAGGAGAAAGTGGCTGAAGTACATAAAGTATATTAATACGAAATATATGATGCATATAACCCTCGGTATAATATACAGAACAATTTTGAACAACGCGTTTATATTTCGGTATTTTTATGGATTTAGGCTTAACTACATACTGTGTATTATACGGAGTGAGTGACACTCACGATAAAAACCTCCGTTCCTGGCGGTACGCACCCGTTTGCGTCCTTCGTCGCGAAAGGGTTAGGGAATATATACGTATTTCTGAAATATTTATAATGCAAGGCAATAACACAGAAATAATTTCAGCGGATCATCCCATAGAAATTCCAGCATCTGAATCTGAAGAACCAGATTACGGTATTCTAGAACCATTACCAGAAATGGGTAAGTACTATTAAATTCTAGACTAAATTGAATCTCAAGAAAGTTTTGCTCCTTACATAATTTAAAATTAAGAAATACGTTCCCTTTCAATTATCTATAACGATATAATCTTATATATTTTGCAAGCATTTCGTATAATACTTCCTTAATGGATGATACATTTCATTTTTTCTGGTGTGATTTTTTTAATTTTTGAAGAAATTAAAAATTGTCTTCGGGGACCTCTTATTTGGATATTACTCTTGTGATTAAAAGCAATTATGTCAAAAAATCAAATTTATTTACATGTAATTAAACTAATTACTTGTAAATAAATAGGGTAAGGATAAAATTAGGACAATTTTAAGCACAAAGTAATATAACATATTAAACTGAAAAAAAATCAATCTTTTTTCTTTTAAATGCCACATTTAAACTAAGAAGCACTATTTTCAGATTAAAATTTAAAAATATGTCCCCGTTAAAAGTGTTCTTATAAGTTACGGTTAATGAATTTTTAATTTTTTCAAATGAAAAATTTTCATTGCATTTGTGACTTTGGTTTTATGTTGTATTAATCTATCCATTTATTGTCCAAAATTTTATATTTTCAAAGCAGTTTCTAATAACATTTATAAATGTGGATTTTTTTTTCAGTTTTTGATAGACAAATAATACTGAACTTGATTTAGTTATGATGTTAAAAAGATTGTCATGCACTCATATATATACGTAACAAAGCACATTTTTATGCAGGTATTTTTCTTTTCATGTATTAATATTTCTTTTTTTTTTCTTACTGTAGTATTTGAATTAAAACAATTTTCTTCACAATAGTACGCATTTCAAAAGAGTGTAAGAAAATAACTGCTAATAAGCAGGCATTTCCTGTACTGCATTGGTTTTCATTGATAAAATGAAAGTTTTTTTTATAAAAAACAAATAATAAAATAGTAATAAACTAACTTTTATTAATTAAGAATAGTATTAATATTATTCCCTCAGTAGTAATTCCTAATATATGTATTTTTACGTATTGTCAATACACCAAAAGCCTTTCAATTTTAAAGCAGGATTAAATGACAATAATAAATTTAGTTTGGAGTCTCACTTACAGTATAAAGTCAACACTTCATAAAATTCTCAATCACCACCTGAGGAAATTTCGTTCTTCAAACCCTTTATAATAAACCCCAAAAATATTTAAAAGCAGAAATATCAATTACACTCGATATGCATTGCTACAAAAACTCACAGACTAATAATTCATGTCTATGAAAACCTCTACTAATTAATACGAAATAACAAACTAATATTATGTTCTCATACATATATCAAATATTCAGTATAATTTTTTTTCTTAGAATTTACAGCTTTAGAGTAACAAAAACTTATATTTTCAACAGTAATAAAAAGTAATTCGGAAGAAATTAAAACAAAATACTTTTAAAACAGCAACGTCCTCCAAAATACTTCACATAAAACAACAACAAAAAATCTTTCAAAGTACAAAGTTAGTCCCAAATTGGAGAACTATTCTTTTCTCTTGTAGAGGATACAAAATATAACGAAATGATCTACAAAAAGACACAAAACACCCACTGCATTTGTTAAGAAAATGTAAGGTACTGGGCTTTGAAAATACATAAGATACAAATCCTCCTCTATATGTAAGCATTCAATGTACTGAAAAAAATAATTATACTGTTTATTATGAAAACATAATTGCCCAGAAGGAAATGGATCTAACATGTATAAAAGGAGGGAACAGAACACACATAGTCGTAATTGTTCACTCAGACAACGTTTAATGTATTGATAAGACGTCTGTAGTGCTTATAATGCAATCCAAAATTATAAGGCCAGCTCATCTAGAGGAGAAGTATATCGTCGCAAAGAATATTCTGAAGATCACGTTCTCCAGAAGACCAGGTACAATTAGAGGAAGACAGGTAAGAAATTTAATATTCCTCCATCAATGTATCTTAAATATAGCAATTTGTGTTACCTGTTCTAAAATAAATATATGTACTTTTTCCTTCAGCCCATTCATTGACTAAAGGCGTGGAACATTTAAAAAATATTTTAGGAAGCAAGTCACACAAAATTAATGAAAGGAAGGTATTTTTGGTTTCTTATCACATTATGGTTCGAATTTGGAAGAAACTAAAAACTTGTGTTCACGAACCGATTATGTTTTTTAATGATTGATGAGAGAAAATTATGTGTTGAAAGTTTTTTTTTTTGTTTGAATTTACTTTCTTTTTTTCAGAGCTACACTTAAGCCAATCAAAACGGACCTCCTAATTCTGAACCACGATTAAGTGACAAAAAAAGGCACACTCCAAGTTTAAACTCCCCGTGAGGAGCAACAAAAGTTTTCTATTTATGTGTGCTAGCCGCCATTTTTACAGAAGTTGGGCTGATACTCGGGACTCGACTTGAGTAGTATCATGCGCTAAGTTTGTGGTTATGACTCAGTTCAGTTTTATTAAGTATAAGTAACGTGCACAAGAGTTAAAATTTAAGAAATATTTTTTCCAGTATCTGAGAAACTGTGTAATAAATAACATTTGAGGAAGGTTTTGCAACATTATAACTTACGAATTTTATGATAAAAAGTATAGCATTAATGATATATATATATCCCTTTGATTTTTGAATATATGTCTGACTAACTCTTTTAAAATCTAAGAAATACTTAAAATGGCAGTAAAATTTATATAAAAAATTTTCTGATTTATGTGATTAATAATTCTTCTCGTTATTTGCCCAAATTTTAAGTATGTTTCTCTTTTTCAAAAATTAGCTTTTTTTTCCAAAAGTTTTAAATTATAATTTTAAGGAAATGTACCCAATAACTTATAAAAGTAATGTAGATAAAGGGAACGATGTAAATTAATAACATTAGTTTGGTCCAAACTAAAAGTTCTTGGTTAAGTAAAAAAATAAAATAAATAAAAATAAAATTAAAGTTAGATACTTCCTTTGCTTTTTTTCATGTAATGGGTACGAGAGTTTTTTATACTACAATATCATACGCGATAATTGCTAAATATGTTTACAAAAATATACAAATACTAAAAAAAATTAATTTGGTGGACATCTACACATATGTCATAAAAGGTCCCTTAGAAGATAATTAAACTGAATGATATAATAATTATTGTACTATCAATGAAAGACAGTAATAGCAAAATTATTTATCAGCAGGAGAACAATATCCAAAAAGGCAGGAAAAAAGAATAAGAATTATCCAAGGTAAGCTTTTTTAGCATTGTTAGCTAAGAATATGAAGAAATTACAGGAAGTCCCAAAAATAGCGCTCAAACTCTGCACAGCCAAATTCCTCTATAAGAGTATATAAAAATGCCCTAAGAACTGAACCTGTACGATCTATAGATTGCAAGAAAAATACGGTAAATGATGATGAAGGGATAATGATGCATAATGGTTCATTATAAGGCATCGAATGATTTCTGTGCTCCTGGTGCGTGATTGGCTGGATATGACATACCTCAGTCACACGAATGGACATGAGGGTCCGGTTCTATGGTCGACACAAACATTAGATCTCACACCGATGGATTTTTTCCCAAGAGGACATCTCAAGAATGGGTGCATCGAGACGTAAAGACTGCTCAAACGAAGTGTGTGCTGCTTGTACTTCAATGAACCCTGCGCTGCTGCAACGTGTTCACTCATCTCTTCCACGGCAAGCTGAAGCCTGCCTCGATATGCACGGCAGTCACTTTGAACATCTGTCTTTATAAATATCTGAAAATACAGTAGAACGTCGTTTATCCGGAGCGTCAAATATATGAAACAAAGTCCAGATACGGTTTCGAATAGTGCAATGCTCAACAGTTGTTTCACGTGAGGCCAAAAGTGACGGGAAAACCCCAGGTGAGGGATATTTGGGGAATTTCAGTTGTGTGATTTGGTAAACATCTGCTCGGAATATTAGGTCAGTTTGTTTCCAAGTGAGGGGTGTATACGTGCTCTTTTGTTAAGTTTTATCGATGTCGAAACCTGGATGTCATGCGATGCAAAAGTCTGTGGATTTCAAATGCTAAATGATGACGAGATTGTTACTTACGTGCAAAAAGAATTCAACCCTGTCGACAATGAAACGGATGAAAACGAGGAAAACAACAACGAATGTAGCAAGAGTCCATAAAATACTGACGCGTTTCTGTGTTAGAGATAGCTATGGAGTTATACGAACAACAATCAGAGTGCTGTTGTTGTTGTTCCTACTCAACTACTGCTGCTCAAGAGAATCAGAGACCTTGCAGTAAAAAAAGGAAGGTGCACAATGGTACAGCGAAAAATAAGTGATTATTTTCTACATTAAAGGTAAAATTGCGACATTTTGCCCCTATATTGCTTTTTCTTCAAGCACGTTTCCCGCATGGGATGATTTTCAATATTCGTACAGCGTCCGGTTTCATATACTGCATGGATCGGATTGGGTTTTCGGTTATCCGAACAATCGCATATCCGAACGGTGTCCAGTCCCGATTTATTCGGATAATCGACGTTCTACTGTACTACTATTGATGTATCCAATCTAACTATGATGCCCTACTTTTCTTTTCGTAATTCTCTCTCTTAGTATAGACCATACAGGTACAGGTCTTTAAACTTTTTTAAGTACTCCCAGCGAGGAATCTAGCTTTGTAGAGTATGAGTGCTATTTTTGGGACACTCTGTATAGTCTGTCCCATTTTCAAAAATTAATGAAATAAAGGGGCGTATTCTTTTCAAACCATCAATCGAGCCGTTAAAGAAGTAGTACGGGTATGTGATACGTGGAGGGTGACTGCACATCATCTCTCTATCCGAATCCTTTTCAACTACTTAAGCCAGGTCAACAATTTAAGCTAAGCTGTATACATGCAAACCTGGTTTGTACTATTAACTTGGCTCTCTCCAAATAGTATATATTCAGAGGTTTACTGTCAGATAAGAGGACGACTAAAAATAGTCGTTCAAAACAAAAGAGAATGAAAGTTAACTTCTGCATTTACCATCAGAGCTTGACATCTACTGTACCCAAATAGCTTCTGGAGAAGTTCTGATCTATCTTCTCATCATCGACAGTATTGGAAAACTTATCCATTTATATAACAAATGCCTGAAACTTCATGGTGGTTATGTTGAACAGTAGTCATGTTTGGGAAATAAATTCAGTTTTTAGTTTCCGCTTGTCTTTTTCACGGTCCATCGGAGAATGAAAAAAAAAAAGAAACGAGTCTTACAGTAGTCGCATATGATGTAACATCTGACATGTTACCGTGGTAAATAGGCAATAGTATCTTAAATCCTGAAAAAAAATTAATCGGGTATGATTGGAAATAATTTTCTACCGAATAATTATACTTTTAATGAAAATTTTATTTAATTAACACAAGGAATAATGTAATTTTTTATCTAAAATAATTATTCTTGTTCAATTTGGGGAATAGTGGAGACACAATAGACTTATGATAACTAAAATAGGACACATATACTTGTGATTTCAAAGTAATTAAAAACCGTCGAAAAACAGCGTCAATAACAGTACCACTATCAACCTCAAAGTACGAAAAAGATACGTACTAAAATATTTATTTGAATATAAGTCCATGTTATTTACTTGTATTTTTTTTAAAAAAATGATGAACTTTGTCAGGCGTTTAACAATAAATAAAATTATTAAAATATAGTTTACACATGTAAATATAACCTCAGATTTCATACACAACGAGCCCTGAAACTTTGACAATTGAGCGTAAGAATAGCAAGTTTATCCTCGATGAAGTCTAATTAGACTTTCTGGTACATGCAAAGCGAATTTAGTGTCAAAAAAAAAACTAAACGAAAATGAGTTTTTGAATTGGAATATTTTGAAATGCTAAATTTAACAACATAAAAAAGGTGGCGGCTTGATGGCTACTAGAGTTGTACCCCGATGCGAGGGTACCGAAGGGTCACCACCAAGTGCGTTGATTGGTCAAATCCAATAGCACGCGCTTCCCCGACTTCCTGTTACACATTTCCGTCCCTTTTCAGGAAATCACTCCCACAAATATCCAGCAACCGAGGGGAAAGATGTTGCACATCAAAAACCTTTGGCTAAATATTTTTACATTATTAAGTTTAATAATTCTTAAAGGGTCTAAGGAGTGATAATTTAATCAGGAGAGCTAAAAGTATAAAAAAAGTTTTAATAACTTATTTAAAACAATATATGCTTCCAATCTTAATAATTTTCTGGTAACGACGCCAATCTTGGTTTATCCAAGAGTGATGTTCAAGGCTGTAAGATATAGACGGGTTCTCTTACGAAACTGCAACATACATTACTGTTTGCCAGGCGTAGAAGCACTTCACAACTAGCCAGCTATGCACGGTTTGTCTCGACGACAATGTTTTTGACGCAGCAATGAGGTATTTAGACGGCTTTCTTGCAGTCATATCTCAAGAACGCCGTGTTTTTAAAGCCCCATAGCGATCCTTTGGACGTGTTGTGACTTGGGAGACCTTCTTAAGTCCGCTTAGTGATCGTACAACATGTCCGAAATGGGTTTCTTAACCCTAGAGACTCGATACTGACGTAATGGACTCAGTCGTCCAAATCCTTTTTCTTTAATTATTTTCATTGCACGCAATGAAAAAAAAAACAGAATGACAGAGAATAATTTAACTAAGAGAAAGTATACTTACGTATTTTCAATTTTTCTTCAATAATTTGATAGAAACCTTCAGATCCTGTATCAGTAACCCATATGTGGCTTCAAAGTAAGACGTTCATGAGCAACCAATCCAGCCATAGCATCTTTCATAAAAAGAACATGTAACAAATGCATTTCCTGCATACATTTAAAAATACATTCGTAAGAAAAATATATTTAGTATAAATATTTTCATATTAATTACCTCCTAGTCTTCCTGTCCAATATAGGAAGAGAAAGATTCATATAAAACAAAAATACTTCAAGATTGCGGTCCTCAACAATTACATCTCATAATTAAGACATAACTTGTGTTGATTAGAGGGCGCTCTTTTTACCATCAATATTACATTGCATTTTTGCACATTTAACTGCGTCCAAAAATGAGATTAGAAAAGGTTAACAGAAACTAAATGCTGTGTTGCGCAAGCTTCTTGCTAATTCATACTAATGCCTAAAATGTTTAATTGAGGATTTATTAAGAAATATAAAATGAAAAACATAAGGTTATGACATTTTGACTACTTGAGTACAAATAACTGATTTAAATCCACTTTTGCTAAAGAATATTTTAGAGTTTTTTGATTGACTATAAGGTTTTTGATTTATATAGTCAGATATTTGACTGATATCAAGTTTTAAAAATCTGAGATCCTTCAGGAAACGGGATGTAAATGTAGATCATGTTCTATAAATTGCTTTTAACCACTTCCCTTACAAATTTTTTTGAAAAATATTGCAATAAAATCATCATATTTTTTTTAAATTTTATTGTTAAAACAAGGAAATATTATGAAACAAAACAAAATATGTAGGTTTTAAGTTGAATTTTTAATTTTTTACCGGTGTAAGAGCATTTAGTTTTTAACATAAGTTTACTATCCCGAGTTATCTTGAGCAAATGGAAAAAAGTCAAATATTAGTCTTTGTATGATAGTTTTTGAAAGAAGGGACTGCACAAAGTGATACCTGACATTCTGTACATTGGTATCTGGTCTCTTTTCTTAATGGCTTACCTCTGGAATCTCTTTTATGGATCATAAATTACACTGTCTTAATAAAGGCACAACGTCTCAATAAGGCTACATACAAAAGAATAACTTCCACTATTTTCAGTGGTCATCACTATCTGAAAAATCATCACTTTCGCTATCTTGCATCATTACCATTATTTTACTTTTTGTCAACGCAACTATCCTTCTACATACATTAATAATGTACAAGCCACGAATACTATATAATAGGGAAATCACTTGACCACAGTCCATCTAAAATACCCGTGAAACCAACAAACCTTGGCAGATTGCCATTCAAAGCTGAAGATATCCTTTCATTTTCTCCAGGCCGAGTAAAACCATGATGAAACAAATCGTACTAACAAATTCTGCTTCGCCCGAGTTTTCTCGGGATAATATCTAACTACAATATATACAAACCCGAGATAACTCGGGATAGTCAGGCAAGTGGTTAAATCTACTTTTGCTAAAGAATATGTTAGAGATTTTTGATTGACTTTTGAGGTTTTTGATTTATAGTCAAATATTTGATTGATATCAAGTTTTAAAAATCTGGGATCTTTCAGGAAACGTGATGTAAATTTTCGATAAATTGCTTTTAATAAAAATTAATAAAACAAAGATCTATCTGTAGGAAGAAAAAGACCAAAAGTAAGATTTCGTCCAGGACCACGGCCAAGACAAAAACCCAATTGTCAACGTAAAGACCAGAGCTGCATATTTAATCAGGAGCCTCATTATCCACGACTTGAAAATGGATCAAATGTAATAATGGGAATAGGTAACTACTTTTGCTTCTGTGTTACTTTGAAATCTTTTATGGTTATGTTTGCTAAATAAAATTTAACGCTTCATGAAGAACTCTAAGGATTATTTAAATTAAATTCTTGATTCAATTGAAAATCCTGGTGGTTATCAAAATAATGGAAAAACTTAATAATAAAAACTATATTTTTAAATGCGCTTCGTAAGCATTAACATACAATAATAGTTAACATTTTTTTATAAATAGAAATGTATGCATTCTGGTAGTATGTGGGAGAATTACTGTAGTACTGTATGTCTTGGATTTTTTGCAAAGGCGTAAAATATCGGAAATCTCATATTTTCAAGCAGCCAAATTGTAGGTGCCCGTATAGCTGGAACAAGTGTGAACGAAACATCCCAAATTTTAGCCATTTCTAGAGGTATGGTGTTTTAAGTCATGGCAGCATACCCACAGCACGGTAAGGCAATATAGGTAAAGTAAAATAGCGGATGGAAAGAGAAGCTCAGTGAAACAGACTGATGGGTATTGAAGCAGATATTAATGTTTAAAAAGCGATCAACTGCAGCAAAAGTGACCGCAGAACTCAATCAGAATCTGGATTATTCAGTGACTATGATTACAGTTAGAAGACACCTTCATAAAAAGAACATTTACAACCGAGCTTCAATTCCCAAGCTACTTGTCTCACATATGTTAATGCCAAACGTCATCTACAGTGGTGTCACACTCACAAAACCTAGCTGATTGATAAGTGGAAGAAAGTAATATGGACTGACGAACACACCGTTTTTCTCACGTTTCACTACAACAGGATGGGGGCACGTTTGGAGGACATCTTTATAAGCGTATGATCGGGATTGTTTGCTTTCAACTATCAAGCATGGACATACATCATATGAGCAGCCGTGTTGTGGTTTTCTACTGGACCCATCGCAACGCTGAAAGGAATGATTAGTGGGGAGAAGTATAGAGAAATTTTAGCTGACCATACCAATTCTATGATGTAAACTTTGTTACCTACAGGAATTGGAATTTTTCAAGATAATAATACATCTATCCATGCAGTGGGACTTATCCAATCATTATTTGAAGATGACTGGATAAGATGTAGCTAAACATCTACCTTGGTCCATGCATTCACCTGACTTCAATATAACCAAATCATTATGGTCTATTTTAGAGCGTTTAATACATAATCGATACCTCCATCAGAATCTCACCCAGAACTTTCTCAATATCTCAATAAAAAATTGCAAAATATTCCTCTAAATACTATACAGCTCTTGTATGAGTCGATTTCTATACGAATCTAAGCTACACCACATGCCAATAGCTGTCCTACACCATACTAGTAAAGTATTCTTTATGTATCAAGTGTTTCCATTATTTTGATAACCACCTGTATATCAGATGCGCAAGAATTCCCGAAGTAAATTGAAAAAATAATTAAAAACCAAAGGAGATTTTAAATACCGTAAAATCCGGCGTATAACGAGCACTTTTAACAAAAAATATGAGATCGAAATTTACTGGGGCTCGATATACACTGGGTATGAAAACGATGCTTTAAAAATAAAGAAAAGATGTGCATATAAAAATTATATTTCTGTATATGCATCTGGCCATCTTTTGTAAAGGTTCTTCACCTTCCAACGTGAATATTGTCCAATGTCAATTTAAATTTAGTTTGAATTGTTCAGTGGTACATACATATCTGATCTGATACATTCATAGTGATCTAGCAGCATTCATCGGTCTAGAATAATTGCTTTATGTCTGTGTTGCTCTCTGTCATCAATTTCTTCGTACTATCCGTTTGATGGGATCTGAAAATTAACCAAACAGACTCTCTGGATTCTTTAAGGGACCTGGACGCTTTCTCTAAACAATTTTTAATCGCAATTTCATACCGCTTTGGTACATCCATCCTTCACGTGTACATGAGTGAAAACATCATTATTAAAATTAGATTTCGGTATTAGTTTCCTTTCAAAGATACACATAGTTTTTAAAGCTGCTGTCAGCCAAGCACAGCACTACTATGTAGTGCAATATCTTGTGACTTGTTTTTATGTGAACCATTGGTTGGCATAAAAAAAAGTATTATAATATATAAGAGCATTGCACTTGTACCTTTTTAAATTTCTTCTTAAAAAAAATGGAGGTGCGCGTTATTTGATGAATACACTTAAAAATTTAAAAAGATTTTGTTTGAATATATGAGTGCGCATCATACGTCGGAATATACGGTATTTATGCAAATTCCGTTTCGTAATATATTATTCTTGCAATCGAGAATATAATATATAAGAGCGCTGTAACATATAAGGGTCACTATAATACACTGCTGGCCACTGTAAATGCAACTCCCTGAAGGAAGCACGGAAATAACTTGAAATTTACTACATGCAGTAGCGGAGGTGAGATATGCAAATGATTAGAATTTAAGGTCAGACACACATCACGCACGCCTGGGGCGCCACCTCAAAGCGCTATTTAAGGCTTGGAGATTTCGACGATTTCAAGTTCGGTAATTGTGTTTTTCTTGTGGTTTTTTCAAAAAACGATCAGTTATATCTCGTAGAAGACGGCGATCAGCTTTTGATAAAGTATCCGAGTTCAACAGAGAAAGGATAGTGGCCTACCGAAATTGTGGATTATCTTTCAGGGAAATCGGTAGTCGTGTTGGACGAAACCAAACAACTGTAATACGGATATGTGACCGTTGGATGCAGGAGGGTACGACGGACCGACATGGTCGATCGCATCCACCTCAGTTCACCACTTCAAGTGAGGACAGGCAAGTTGTGCGCATGGCAGTGACGGATCGCGCAGTCAAATCACGAACCATAACCCAGCACATTGAGTCTGTAACGCATCATTCAGTGTCTGCGCATACCATTCGACGCCGTTTACAGCAGAGTGGTCTGTCCGCAAGACGTCCATTGCTTGGTCTACCCTTGACGCAGAGCCACAGACAACTCCACCGCCAATGCTGCGATGAAAGAAGGATGTGGGTGGCAGAATGGAATGATGTTGTCTTTACTGACAAGTCACACATCTGTCTGCAACACCACGATTGTCGGATTCGAGTCTGGAGACACCGTGGAGAGAGGATGTTAAACAGCTGCGTTATGCACCTCCACACTGGTCCTGCACCAGGTATTATGGTATGAGGTGGTATTGGATATCACTCTCGCACTCCTCTAGTACGCATTGCCGGTACTTTAAACAGCCAGCGCTACATCTTCAAGGTGTTGGAGCCAGTTGTCCCTCCTTACCTTCAGGGCTTGGCAACAGCCATATTGTAACAGGATAATGCGTGACCACACGTGGCACGCATTGTCCAAAGGCTCTTCGTCAATCACCAGATTGAAATGCTTCCCTGGCCGGCTCGCTCTC
The DNA here is from genome assembly GCA_019973975.1 of Trichonephila clavata. Taxonomy (NCBI): domain Eukaryota; kingdom Metazoa; phylum Arthropoda; class Arachnida; order Araneae; family Nephilidae; genus Trichonephila; species Trichonephila clavata. The sequence goes on along the minus strand of BMAO01034452.1, from coordinate 194,756 downwards.
CGGATCTTTCGCCGATAGAAAACATGTGGTCCATGGTTGCTCAACGATTGACCCAGATTACACCCCCAGCTGCTACACCAGATAAACTTTGGCAACGTGTGGAAGCTGCTTGGTCTGCTGTACCCCAAGAACACATCCAAAGTCTCTTTGAATCAATGCCGCTGCGTGGGGCAGCGGTGATCTCCAACAATGGCGGCTACTCTGGCTACTGATTCTGGCAGGAACCACACTTCACAGAAGTCTATAAATTTAATCATTTGATACTTGGTCAACATGTTATCTACAAAATAAATTTTGTTGTGCTATCTCTTGTCTTTCTTGGTGTAGCATTTACGGTGGCCAGCAGTGTATATAAGAGCATTGAACTTGCACATTTCAGATTTCTTCTTAACCCTAGAATACTAACCATTCATCCAGCAGACTACGTCTATAACATATAACCTTGTACTCTGCCCCCCAAAGCAGGAAATTTAACGTACTACTCAGTACCTTCATATGACCGTTGATACTACAGATAAGGATATTTCTTTTTCTCAAAATATTTTCACCTGTAGTATTTTTAGAACAATGTCAGTCTGAGAAACGAATGGGTAGCAGTAATGTTTAAAATTGAAAATATGTCTTAATTTATTTATTTATTTATTTTGCGTTGTCAGGACGATGTCAAAACGTTTTCGCAGAGAAAACATTTGAGGCTATTCGTGAATTTTTGAAAGATTTGAATGATAATGAAAATTTTATTTTTGAGTATGAATCTGAAAGCTAACAAGCTTTTGAAGATTCCAATGAATTTCGCAGTTGTTGGAACTTTTCGGAAAAATAAACAAGAAATTCCTCCTGAACTCTTTGAATTGCGATCTCGAGATGTAGGAACTTTTATGTATTGCTTTGACCAAGCTATATAAAATTCTTTTATCGTATAAAACCAAACACGTGTGTTGTTCTTCTATCTATATTCCAGGAAAAACCGAATATAAATGAAGAAAGTGGAAAACCGGAAATAATTGAATTTTACAATGCAAAAAAGGAGCCTTAGACACACTATATCAGATGTGTAACAACATGCCATGCAGTAGAAAAACATGTCAATGGCTCTTGGCGTACTTTATGGCATGATAAATACAGTCTATTAAATGCACATGCTATATATGTGCATAATATGGCTCGAAAATCTGAAAAAGTATTATCTAGAATAAAATTTACGATAAAGCTAAGTGAGGATCTCCTTGCGCAATGGATGGAAAAACGTCTAAATATAACAACTTTACCCCGATCAACAAGGACAATTAGTTGTGAACTTATGAAATTGGAGCAGAACATTAAACCACCTGAACAATCGGAAACTAAAAAAAAAGAGAAAAATTGTGCTTTTTGCCCATGTAAGTGGCGCAGAATTGCACGCAAATTTTGTTTAATATGTTCTAGAGCGTCATGTTGACATGTTTAAAGATTGCTTAAAAAAATAAATAAATTTTACTTTCTTGTTTACGTGAAGATTGGATGCCATGAAACCATCTGCAAGTAGTATAATTTTTATGTTACTAACTTTTAAATTGTGTTTTAAGCAAGCAAAAACTCAGGTCGTCTCAGAGACGAATGGGTACCCCATTCCCTTAAGTTTTTCAAAGGGTAGTATTTTAGGGTTAAAAAATGGAGTTCCACGTTATTCTATGAGTACACATGAAAATTACGTATACGTGCGCATTATAAGTCGGAATATACGGTATTTTTGCGAATTCCGTTTGAAAATATATTATTCTTGCAATGGCGAAGTTCTTCAGTAGGGAAATAAAAATAATTCAAACTTGAAGCTAGAAACAATAACCAAAATTTCATGGAGCAAACAAAACATTTATTGCATAAAAGTGAATGCTTACCAAAAACTCATGGAGCTACAATACGTATTGCATATACCTCAGTCATCAAAAATGTTCAGTTTGCAATCACGCGTTTATGAGCAGCATGTAGAATAATGATCTAGAAGCTTGACGGCCATAGGACAAATATTATCGCGTGTTTTCCATTGAAATTAGAACTGGTATTAGTTTTACATTTGTTGTTACACTTGTAAAGTACAGATACCATTGAAATTTTATAATTAGGTAATGATACCTAAATGTTAAGAATCTTTAAAACGATTTACGACTGATTTTTTTTTACTTATATAATACGGATAATTTTTAATGAAATACATTTTGCTTACTTGCGGGTATTACTATTTGTAACAAATACGTATTTCTAAAAAGAAATTTCCTGTAGAAAGCTAAAGCTGGCAACATTGACTCTCAATGCTCTAATTGGCAAGGAAACACGTGACTGCGTTTATCGTGTGAAAATGACACTGATCTTTATGAAATATATTTTGCTATTTTTGTAATCAAATTTAATTAAACCTTGTTTCAAATTTGCTGTTTTAATGTCTAAGAAAAGGATAATTTCCACAAAAAAATTTGACAGATTTGTAGTAAACTGTCACCTAAATCAGTTAAAAATAATCGAAGTAAATGAACATGACAATTTTTTAAGTGCTAATAATGTCAATAATCCTAACATCTCTCAACATCAGGAAAAGAAAAAGGACCGAGACCAGAAGAACCTGAGCCCATATTGCCCGAATACCCCCGAATTCCAACTAGCCCTTCTAGACCAAAACCAGGTGAGCTATTTAGAAATTTTTTGTAGTAAAACAATAATTGATAAATCTGAAGGTTAAAACACTTCTACAATTACACGAAATACACACAAAAAAATTCAGTTAATTACTTTCAAACCTTTTTCAACCCAATCGCTGTCCCCGTTTGAGTTCTTTAAAAAAAACGCATTTTGGGTAAAACGCTTTTTAAAGTATGACATTTTGCTGAAATTAATGGCATCTGCTTTTACTAAAGCACTCGTAGTTTTTGTTCTAGAGAACGGAAAATAATAAACTTGGTATTTTTATAAAGCTAATAAGACGGCCAAAAAATAATATCATAAAACAATGCGTCAATTTCTGACAAAATTCACAATTTTAGGGTAAACGGATACTTTAATTAATTATTTTTAGTTTTATATGGGAAAAATTAAATTTGTTCTGAATGAAGGCAATAGATGGCGACCGTACACAATGATTATTGCTTTGTTAAACACAGATTGCATCTCTGCAGCAATCCATTGCTATCTACGTTACACAAGCAACTGAATCAGCATTTCTGGCTAACCGTAATCCGATTTACGTTGCCTTCAGTTTTCTATGGAATAAAATTGATCCCCTATTCTATCACATTTCGAAGCTACAATATCTTATTTAGAAGTGAGTGGCAGAAAGTCCAACATCTTAAAAAAATAGAAAATTGTAAGGAAATTCGCTTTCTATTTTGCCAATGAATATTGTGATTCTGTCATATGTATATACATATTTATATTAATTGTAATTATTTAACAAAAAGTAACTAAAATAAAACTTTTCTTTATTGACCTAAGTAGGAACTGACTTAAATTTTTTTTTTATTACTTTTAAAAATGCCTTGGTTGAAAAAAATTCAAAACATTAGTTACTCAAGATATTACTCAAATAAAAATAATTTAAAAAAAAACCGTTACAATGAAATTTACTCCAAAGTAATATGGTTTAGTCATACTTAATTTAATTAACTAAAATTTTTGTAAGTAGCATAATTATACACTTACAAAGCTGAATGAATGCTTTTTGTGCTTTAAATTAGGAAATATTAATGAACTTTTCTCTTTCTAAAATGAAAATTCTGACAATACATTAATACATAACTGAAAAATCAATTAAATGTATAAAAACATTTGGAAACTACTTAATGCATATCTGTAAGCTTACTACTTGGTCAAATATTTGTAGAAAACCACTCATAATGTTCTTCTTGAATATTGTGAGATAAAAACACACAAAAGACTAACTATATTTGATTCTAAAAAATAAAATTATGGTCAAAAAACATTTTCAAACATTTCTGCATTGAATCTAGAAGTATTAGCTCTCGTTTGAAATGAAAAGGAAGATAAATATTTTAATCTGTTTATTTACAGATGAATCTGAAGAATATACGGAAAAACCCCGCAGAGTGCGAGGACATGGTCAGTTTATTTCTTTTATCTATATAAGAAATATTTATAACTCTTTAAATTTCTTTAATTGTTAAATTTTACCGGTATTTTCAACGAAAAATTTTTAAATTTGCAAAAATTCTTTTTATCTATTAATGTACATAATAACATGATATACAAATTCTATTTTCAACCTGAAGAAAAATGTCGTTGAAAACATCATTGTTTTCAAAATACCATTAAAAAATTCATCATTTATTCTAAATAAGAAAAATGTGGATTAACTTAAAGACATAAATGTAAATTGTTTATGTATTAAAAATTTTAAAATTAGCATACGTTTTATTTTTTTATACTAATAAAATCAAAAATGTTGTGTTAAATTTAATATAAATTGAATGGGAATCAAAATTTTTCTCAAATTTCAGGTGTTGAGGAATAAAATTGGTTGAAAAATCCCGCTTGCATAGGAAAATACTGAAATTAGAACGAAACTCATTAAAGATTTTAAAATTAAGTTCTGATATTTAATTCTGTGAATGACGTTCTAGAGAAGTACTAATATTTATTATGTGTAAAGTGAGAGCATCTTTTTAACTTTTGTGCTTTCGCTCCATTTTTCTTTAAATGTGTTAAACTGATTTCTTGCTGCAATTGTGACAGAACAAAATATTTTAGTATATTTTTATGCAGTCAGTTCTTGTTAGGTTTTGAATTATGAATATAATCACTAATCATTTACAAAATATGCGAAAATCGTTATTTTACATCAGAATAAAATTTGTTTCTTATATACATGAGATTTTCATTTTACAGGAATACATTTAAATTTTCCATGAAAAGGAAATAACAAAGTAAATGGTTAAATGCCTACAATTAAAAAAAAATACATGTACGATTAAATCAATTTTTTGTTATTTATACTTTTCTTCAATTTTTGTATATCAAAAATATTTGAAAGGTGTACTTTATTTGTATCATTATATTTACTGACATGTCACATGGTAGCATCTAATCTTCCTAAGCATTTCTCGAACGAATTCTTCGTAATTTGTACTATTTGTTATAACATTTTTAAGTTGTATACTTCTTAGAATTTTCAGATACCAGTTTTTCTAATTCTACGATATAACTCAGATCTGCTTTTCGACATTTTGTTAAGTAAGGCATCTACAGACAAAATGTTTTGTAGCCAAAAAATATTTTGAACCCCACAAACAAAATCAACTCGATATCATTTACACGTTTTCTTAAGAAAATACTTATAATAAAATAGTAGAATACAAAATTGGTAGTTACTAATATAAAATTTCAATCCAATGTATGCATATACTCAAGTATTAGAAGCAAAACTCATATTCGTATTTGATAAAATAGTAATATATTTATTACACACTATTCGACTTACAAATCGTAAAATAACATAACAACTGATTATGAAAACATTCTACCACACTTACAGAATAGCCGAAGATAACGTATTTAACTCTACGTCTTTTTCCTCCCTCTTAACGAAAAAAGAGGTCTTTTTGGGGAAATGGTTATAAATTTTAAATATGAGAACATTTCTACGATATCTATAGCAATTCCTAAAATCTGTAGGAATGTGCAATATATAAAATACAGTAGAATGTCGTTTATCCGAATCAATTTGGACCGGATACCGTTCGGATAGGCGATTGTTCGGATAACCGAAAATCGAATGCGATCCATGCAGTATATGAAACCAGACACTATACGAATATTGAAAATCATCACATACGAGAAACGTGCTTGAAGAAAAGGCAAAATAGGGGCACAATGTCGCAGTTTTACCTTTATTGTGGAAAATAATCACTTATTTTTTGCTGCACCATTGTATACCTTCGTTTTTTCAATGCAAGGTCCCGGGTTCTCTTAAACAGCAGTAGTTGAGTAGGACAACATTCTGATTGTTGTTCGTACCACTCCATAGCTGTCTCTAGCGCAAAAAACGCGCCAGCATTTGATGGACCCTTGCTACTTTCGTTGTTGTTGTTGTCCTCGTCTTCATCCGTTTCATCGTCGTCAGGGTCGGAATTCTTCCTGCACGGCAGTCACAATTTCGTCATCATTTAGCATTTGAAATCCTGTCTTCTGCATCGCATGCCATTATGGTTTTTGTATCAACAAAACTCAAAAAAAGAGCTCGTTGACACCCCTCAATTGTAAGCAAACTATCCTAATATTCCACGCAGATCCCTCATCTCAGATTTTCCCGTCACTTTTGGCCTCACGCGAAACCACTGTTGAGCATTGCACTGTTCGAAAATTTATCCGGACTCTAGTCCAGATATTTGAAGCTCCGGATAATAAACGTTCCGATAAAAGACATTCTACTGTATTATAAAATGTAGGCTAGGTGGCTCAGAGGCAGCGTGTCACTTTGCAAAGCTAAGATTGCAAGATTAGTCGCGGCTGGAATCCATAGATTTATGGATGTGAAAATCGAAGGCACATATGCCATCTGATTAAGTGACATGTAAAATATCAGAAGGGTGACAATTTGGCTCTGATATTCTTGAAAAAATTATATCACGGTGATGTTTAGCGTCCAACAAAAGCTTGAATGAATATAAAAACAAGCTTCAAATATTTGGTAGTGAGAACCGCTGCTAAATGTGGTGCCTTCAACGAATTGGCTCTTATACTTTACGACTTTTCTTTTCTGCAAAGTCTTAAAGGTCTATCTCACATATACGTATTAAAAGAAATTTGCTTTGAAAGCAACCATTCCGACCAATTTTTATCAAGTTACCACAGCAACGGCTCCGAACTACTTTTTCCTAGTAAGCTGAAAAAGATGCTCATCATAAAAAATGCTTATAGTTCCAGACAATGGGACCCTTCGGCTGCCTACGTCATAAATAAGATGGCGGTAACGTTGGCCTCTTCGGTTTCGCCAAAAACATCAGAAATGGATATAATATTTTAATGGATCGAAATTTTTTAAACAGAATAGTGCTCCATTTTTGCTCGCGACCTTCAACAAAAGCGCGAGTGGAATAAAAGAAATAATATTAAATATAAATTTCCGAAGCAAAAAAAATCGGAGAGTAATTTTTCAGTATTATTAAAGGGCGTGGCTAACTTCAGAGCGTATCGTTTTGCTTACGGCAACTCTTCACCCTCACAGCCTCTTGGAAAATTGCCCTAAGCGGTTGTTCCAAAAATATACCTGTGTGAAAAGGCTTTTAACTGCCAAAATGTAGATTTTTTGGTGAAAATATAACATAATTATGTTATTCACGAAATAAATAACAATATATAGCAAAATACATTGATTAAGCAAGTAAAATTAAATCTAAAAATGTTGCAATCTGTGGTATGAGTAAGGAAATCAAGAATACGCATTTTTCCAAGCCATACTTTTTTTACCAATAAGAAACTCATGTGGTTTAAGAAAAATTCTTTAGTCAATCTTTAAAGTCTTAAGCAGCGAAGTATGTTTTTTTTTCAAAGTTCTATCCGTGCTAATAAAAAAGAAACATTATAAATTATGTACGCAAATAAATAATTAAACATTGACAAAAAAAAACCTTTTTAAATTCTCTTCCTAATTTTGTCAAATGAAGAATAAATACTAAAACTATCGAAATCATACATATTTTATTTAATCATCAATTAATATTTTTCCTTTTCCTAAACTTGTTTTGCATTAAGAGCCAACAACTTGATTAAAAATTTACTTCTGTATGTTTATAAAAATTACTCGTATTTGTTGCTGAACAGTAATGAATGTTTCAGAATTATCTAAAATTATCATACATGGAATTATGAACAAATAAACTGATAAAATTTATATTACTTTTCAATAAAGTAAGTTAAAAATACAAAAATATATTTAGGTGGACGATGGAAACGACCAGGAAGACTCGGAAGACCTGGAAGACCAGGAAGACCTGGAAGACCAAGAAGACCAGGAAGACGTCCAACACCAGGTGAATAGTTAAATTTTTGGTCTCTAAAATATTCAAATAATTATAAATACCTTTATAATTCTAATTGTTTTCATTTTCTGAAAGTAAAGATGGATAAAGTATGATATTTTGCATTCCAAAAATGTAATATATAAATGTAAATGAGTTTCAGCAATTTTTTTATTTTCATAATGGCTGCGAAATACCTTTGGCTATATTGGGGATTCATTGGGAAAGAAAGATGCAAGGTTCGTCATTCACCTCTAAAAAAGGAAATTCCACAGTCACATATATGTTTCTTTTTTTTCCTTTTTTTCCTCCTTCCTACCAATAGTTCACACACTCACCCTTCATATATTTATATATATTTTTCTATTGTGATCAAATTTTTAATCCTTAATTAAATACTTTTTAATAATCCGCTCAAGTTGAAGTACATTTTTTAAACTTGTAGTGGATGACTCGATGTTAATACAATTTTTTGAAATGTTCATTATTTAATTAAATTTAATTAACTAATTATAGTTTAACAGATATAATTCATTCGATATTATTCCTGTAGAGGGCAGCCTATTGCATAAAATAGCTTTTGTTATAAATATGGGATGAAAATTTAACTCAAACCAAGAAATCATATGCTAGTTAGATATCAACATTCCTTTTACACTGGTTTTAGATATATTCTTACCTCTTCTTCAAATTTTTATTAAAAAAATGTTATTACAAATTTATTGTGATTATAAAGTTTTTAATGTTAATTTAAAGGTGTTTTGCCACTTAATATTGTAATTCTGTCATTTGTATATCCATATTTGTATACATATTATGTACAATGAACATATATACATATACTATATAAATATTTATATTAACTGTAGTTATTTTTTAAAAAAGTAACAAAATTAAAAAAAAATTTTGTTGACCTAAGTAGAATTTGACTTTAATTTTTTTTTATATATTACCTGTTTCATTTGTTCTGGATTTTCGCAGTTCAGCCTTTGCAAGTCTGCAAATGTGTGAGCAATTTCTTTGATGACACAATCTGAAGGTTGCTCCCGCTACTACACTAATGTCCCTAAATTAAGGATAATGAAGTTCAGTTAAAGAAAGAGACAGAAGCAAAACAAATTTTACTTATTTGTAAAGTCTATTTATTAAACAAAAGGTAAAGAGCAAAACAGATGCTATATGTTTGACATAATTAATAAAAATTGCGATTTTTATTTCCTGGAGCAAATTTCAAAAAAAACCTATTTACAAAAAACAGTATAACATGGTTAGTATGATGGTTAATACGGAGTATGTCTCCCGGACGATGCAATACAGGCCTTACAACGCCTACGCATGCTGAGTATCAAATTATCAATCTGATCTTGGGGAATATTACACCGCTCATCAAGCAATGCCCTCAGAAGTTAAGGTAGACAGGTGGGAGGGGATTGACGGGCTGCAATTCGTCGGCCAAGCATATCCCACACATGCTCTATTGGATTCAAGTCCGGTGAGTATGCTGGCCAATCCATACGGGTGATATCCTCCGATTGAAGGCATTCGTCTACAATGTTTGCACTGTGAGGACGGCCGTTGTCATCCATAAACAGAAATTCAGCACCCATGGCGTCCCGAAACAAACGTACATGTTCCAGAATGACATCCCGATAGATGTGGCCTGTCATCGTTACACTCTGAACATGCAGGTCAGTTCTGGAAACAAAATAATTCCTCCCCAAACGAATATCCTGCACCACCGTAACGGTGTCGTTCAATGGTGTTCTCTTGGTGGTAACGGGTACCTGGCGCTCTCCATATGAAAGTCCGGCGAGAATCAGACTGCAAACAAAACCTGGACTCGTCGGAAAATATCACACAAGATCACTGTTGCGGTGTCCACAATACATGCTCTCTACTCCAGGTTAATCGCAGGCGACAGTGAGTTGCGGTAAGAGGAACACATCTGACAGGCGTACGAGCATATAGACCAATGTGCCCTAAGCGCCTGTACACGGTCTGCCTTGAAACTGTCGTACCGGTAGCTGAAGAGATAGGTCTGATGCTGTGCTCCATCTATTTCTTTTGGCAGTAACTGCCAAATACTGGTCCTCATTCGGCGTTGTAACTTGGGGGTGACCTGTGCTGTAACATTTACTCACATTACCATCATCTTGGAATTGTTGCCAAAGCCTGGAGATGACACTCTGGGCGATTCCAATTTCCTCGGATACTTCCAGCTGAATACGTCCACATTCCAGTCGTTCGATAATTCTACCACGTAAAAAATCATCCAAATGCTTCATTTGTGCCATAACTATGCGGTTATTGCGCTGAAAGACTTTTAAAGCGCTTGTGAACAATTTTACTTCTTTGCCACCATTCCTGATATACCCCTCTCTTACACTCTCATCATTTTGACGTACTATCCATGCCATCTGGAGGTTTCCTGTAATTTGCATATTCTTCTTCAAGATGTGTGTGCTAATTCTACAGATGAAATTTTTATTTTAGAGTTCAATTTCTGTGTGATTCTGAATTATCCTTAATTTTTGGACATGAGTGTATTTTTATTCAATTCAAGCTCTCGTCTTGATATAATTTTGCCGAGAGTACCAGACCTAAATTGATACTCAAGAGATCTCTTTCACACACGCCATAATCATAAACATATCTATCATTTCTGCATCTAGAAAATCTTTCGACTCTAGCTGGTATCTGAGCCGCAACCTTAAGTTTATGAGGCTTCCTATCTCAAATACACTGAAAACAATTTCAAAAGTATATTCTTATTACTCATTATTTTTTAATAAACCCTTTTGATTTAATTTTAAATAGTTAAATAATTTTTTTAAACTACAAATATTGTTTAACGAAACGATATTGCTACAAATTGTTTCAAAACATTTTACTCCTAACTAATTTACCCTATGAATCTACCCCCTCAAAGCATTTTCAAAACAGGGAAAATTTCTTCTTAAAACGTTGACAAGTTTTAAAAACACCATAAATTAAATTTCTCAAAAATCCATTTATGTAATTTAAAAACACTTCTCCGTATGAAATTCATTTATATAATTGTGGAAAGATATATATTTTAAATTAATTGCTTAATAAATCGTATAATAAAAGACACATTGAACGTGTGCAGAAAATCTTGGTTGTAAAAATAAACTAATATTCAAAAGATAAGTAGAAATTCAAAGAGTAGAACAAGAAGGTCATCTCTTTTCTATTTCAATAACTTATTGCCAGAAGTTTTCTGAATAATTAATAAACTATTGAATAATAATAAATTAACTTACAAATTTTTGTGAATAGAATCAGAAGAATACCCAGATGAGGAATCAGAAGAATATCCAGACACAAGTAAGTTATTTATTAGCTTTGAAAAATATGTGGTTTTGTGGGATCTTGCCTTTCAAAAAAAATTACTCTCACAAATTCATCAAGGAATAATAGTATTGCAATTCATTAATTTATTTCTATATTGGAATAGATATTTAGGTAGTAAGAAGAATGTTTAAAAAGTATTTTAAAGAAATTTTAGTTTAATTATGTTTTCTACAAAACTCCGCATCTAAAACTTACCAGCAATTTAAAAAACTAAAATAGTTTGGAAACTAAATAGAAATAGAACAAATTTTCATAAATTTTAGTTTGAAAAATATGTTTTTATTTTAAAATATGCACTAATCGAAAAATAACCTCCAACAATCAGTAAAATTAGAATAACGGAATTAAGTTGTGGTAATATATGTATCTGTAAAACATAATTAATGAAAATTCCACGATCACAAGAGCCGTTCGAAATGTGAGAAAATTATCCATTAATAACCAGTATAACCATCCAAATTTTGAAAGCAATCATACAAAAGTTAGAGCATTGTGTCGTATAGATGAAAAAATTTATTTTGTGTGGTGGAACTCTACGTCTGTTGCAATTGGTTTTTCAATACAGATATGGCTATTGAGGGTTGTGAACAACCTTGGAGTTTTTTCTAATGATATTTCCATGTGGGATAAATTAGAGAAAGACTTAGGGATCTATCAGGTCAATCCAACACGCCTACTTTTTACATAGTACGTTGGCTTATAACAACGGTATAGGAGTAGGCACTTATCCTTTTGGAAAACAATTCTATGAAAGTTACTTTTATATATAAATGATTACTAAACAGGTTGAATCTCCAGATCCATGTACGTTTGCGGTCAAGGTACTTGGGATGACCACGAGTGTACTCCTGTTGTCTTCTTAAATTGATTCTTGACAATAACTGCAATAGTACGTTCAGCATGCTTAGGCCGCAGACAGGCTAGTAGCAGGCTCTCAACTGGTGTGGGCTCCTACTAACCAGCATCACTGACACCAAGACAGAACTATCTTTCATAAAAAAAACACAGCGCATATCTCCCACTGTCTTTGCTTCCCCTCCCACGTTTGGATTCAGATAAATGCACATTAACTCGGAGCTCTCTTTGAAGTAACTGATTTGTAAGATTTCGTTGCGTCACTGGAATTTCAACTATACTTCGAATTTCTGCTGTAAATGCAGTACAAATGCTGGATCAAAAATTGATACAAATATATCACACAATTTTGAAGGTTGTTCTATCAATGTCTCGATGTAATTTAGTACTTAATATATATTTTTTCTTAAAATATAATTATCATCTTCATACTAACAAGGAATAAATTATGTGAAATTTGGTATTCATGCCCTTTTTTTAACATTTATAAATCCCGTGCGCCACGTAATGTATCACACGGGGACATACAACACAGACAGAAGAAGGGATTACAACATAAAATTCCATGCCTTCTCCGGGATTCGAACCCAGTTCCTACGGCACCGCAGTCAGCTTCACTAACCACTATTTGGGATCGGCAGTATGCATGTCCTTTAACCCGGCATCACTCGCTTGAAAAAAACGACTTAAAGTTCTCGCGCAGGGTGTGTCATACTCAAGGGCGCTTAGATTGTGTTTTTACCAAAAAATTTTTATACAAAGGTTAAAAAGGAAGACAAGTAGGAAATACAACATGTTTATTACATTTTTCACACGTAAATTTAGTTTTTCTGTTCTTTTTATAACGGCATTCAGTGCTTTGTTTATTTATTCCTTTAATCGCGTCGTGATTGAGTGCGATGTTTTCACTGGATCTTAATTTTTTTATTAAATCTGTATCATTTTTAAACTAAACATATAGGAGTAAACTTCTTTATTCCTTAAATTAAAAAAAAATTGAATTTCTTTTTTAATTTTCTCTTATTTTGTCCAGCGAAAGTTTTTTTCTTCCAAAAGTTCATCTGAAAGTGGATAAGATGTGTACCAGTTATCTCCTTTAAAATTACATTCTTCTCAAATGTTTTTGTGTCCCTACGTACAAAGTATTTATTTTCTACAGTATCTCCTTTTCTAAATCTGGATCGATTTCAGTGGAGGAATCATACTTACTGTTATAATCTTCATTTGCTTTTTCCTTATCATAACAGCAATGAGAATTTCTTCATCCGAAAATACTGTTGTACTATATCTAGTAAATACTATATTTATTAAATTACTTAAATATCACATTTCTTCGTCATAACTACAATAATACGCCATAGAATAAGGAAGATTTTAAAGTATACTCACGTATTAAAAAATGTAACTCAACTTCACGCGCAGGGTGTAACACACCCGAGGGAGTGGTATCCAAAGATCTATTTTTAAAATTCGCTGACAGGCTTGATCCACTTAAACGTTATGATCTTAAAGTCTTCTAGACCAGGAATCATCCATTTTCTAAAAAAGGTTTAGCAGGAGCGTTGAAAAAAGATTAGACGGTGGGTATGACACACCCTGCGCGAGTGGCGCCGGGTTAAAGAAAATTTTAATAATAAAATGTTGTGATGTTTCAGAGATAATTTTTTTTCTATTGCATTACTAAAAGAGTAAAGACGATTCAAATCTTCAACATCACCTCAAACCGTTAAGAATTATACAATCAAATATGTATTTGTAATAGAATATGTTTTTTTTTCAATTCCGACTATTATGTTACACTCTCTCTATAAGTAGCTCAAATTTTAATCGTTAATAAAATACTTTTTATTCAACACTCAAGAAAAATACATTTTTTTAAACTTGTAGTGGATTACACTTGATGTTAATACAGTTTCTTCACAAATATAAATTCATTAATTTAATTTAATAAATTTTAGTTTTAAATGGGAAAAAATTAAATTTGTTTCGAATGAAAGCAATAGATAGCGACAGTTACAGTGATTATTGCTTCGTAAAACCACAGATCGTATCTCTGTATAATGTACATTGCAATGCACGTTAGACAAAACAACTGAATGAGCATTTCTCGCTAACCTTAAGCCTATTCACCGTTGCCTCCAGTTTTAGATGGAATAAACTTGGTCCTAATCAGTCACATTTTGAACCTACAATATCTTAATTTGAAGTGAACGATAGAAAGTCCAAACTATACATATTATGGAAAGGAAAATGGAAAATTGTATGAAAATTCGCTCTTTAGTTTACCACTTAATATTGTGATCTGCCATATGTATATACATATTTATATTAATTTTAATTATTTAATAAAAAAGTAACTAAAATAAAACTTTTCTTTGTTGATCTAAGTAAGAATGGACTTTTAAAAATTATTTATATTACATTTTTTTATCGAAAAAGGTTTTTTTGAAACAAAACTCAAAAAAATATATTACTGAAGTAAAAAGAATTTTTCAAAAAATGTGACAAAATCTGCAGTTTAATAGAAAACAATATTTTTTAGTCATACATAATTTAATTAACTAAATTTTTTGTACACAGCATAATTATACATTTAGATAAATAAAGATGTACTTTAAATTAGTAAAGCTCATTGAATTTCTCCATTTCTTATGAAAATTCTCAAAATAAATACATTAATATAATTGAAAATCAATTATTTGTATAAAACAATTTGGAAACTACTCAATACATATCTGTAAACTTAGTACTCGGTAAAATCTTCGTAGAAAACCACTCTTAATGATCTTCCTGAATACTGTGAGATAAAAAACACACAAAAGACAAATTATATTTAATTCTAAAAAAAAGGGTCACAAGAGAGAATATTTTCAAAGATTTCTGCAATCAGTCTAGAAGCATTTGCTCTCGTTTGAAATGAAAATGAAGAAAAATAATTTAATCTGTTTATTTACAGATGACTCTGATGAATCTACGGAAAAACCCAGCAGAGAGCGAGAATATGATCAGTTTATTTCTTTTGTCTATATAAGAAATATTTATTACAGTTTATGTAATTTTCCATAATTGATAACTTTAAAAGCATTGTCAACGAACAATTTTAAAATTAGCTACAAAATTTTTGATGTAAGAATATACATAGTATATTAGAATACATGATATGAGAATTCTATTTTCTACCTGAAGAAAACTGTCTTTCAAAACTTCATTGATTTCAAAATATCATTAAAAAATTTGTCATTTGTTTTAAATAAGAAAATTGGGATTTACTTAGACATAAGTATACATTTTAAAAGGATTAAAAATTTTAAAGAGAAAAATTTTATTTTTATACGAATAAAATAAAATATATTGTGTTAAATTTTAAAAAAAAACGGTTTCTCAAATTTCATGTGTTGATGAATAAATTGGTTGAAAAATTACGCGCACATACGATAATTCTGAAATTAGAAAAATTTGGCTCTGGTATTCCCGCAAAGTTATATCTCGGTGATATTTAACATACGACAAAATTCTGAATAAATATAAATACAAGCATCAATAAATTGGTAGTGTGCCACCTCCACTAAATGGTACCTTCAATGAATTGGATCTTATATTTTAGGAGTTATCATGTCTGCAAAAGTCATAAAGGCCTATCACACGCATACATATTAAAGCAATTTTCCTTGAAAGCACCATTCCGACCAATTTCTACCAAGTTACCATAGCAACGGCTCTTAACTACTTTTTCTCTGTGAGCAGAAAGAATTGCTCCAAATTTAATTTTCTTGAAATTACAGCCAATCTGAGCCCTCGGCTGCCTACGTCATAAACAAGATGGTTGTAAAGATGGCCTCTTTGGCTTCGTCAAACGCATCAAAGATGGGGTATAATATTTTAATGGCATATAATATTTAAAATGGAATGGTGCTCCATTTCTGCCTACGAACGTCAGCAAAAGCGCGAGCGGAATAAAAGAAATAAGTTTAAATAATATTGTCCAAAGCAGAAAAATCGGCGAGTAATTTTTTAACATGATAATAAGGCATGGCCGACTTCCGAGCGTATCGTTTTGTTCACGGCAACTCTTCACCCTCACAGCCTCTTGAAAAATTTCCCTAAGTTGTTATTCTAAATATGCGAGTGTGATAAGGCCTTTAACTGCCCGAATGCAGCATATTTGTGGAGGGGAAAATATAACATTATTATATTATTCACGAAATAGGTAACAAGAAATATAATAAATACATGGATTAAGCAAATAAAATTCAATCTGATAATGTAATAATCAAGGGCATGAGTAAGGAGAATTAGAATACGCATTTTTCCAAGTCATACTTTTTTTTCCCCAAAGAGAAACCATGCGGTCCAAAAAAAAATCTTTAACCAATCTTAAAAGTCTGAAGTATCGAACTATTTTTTTTCAAATTTCTATCCGTAGTAATGAAAAAAACATTACAAATTATGGACGCAATTAAATAATTAAACATTGAGGGAAAAAAAACCTCTTTAAATTCAATTCATAACTTTGTTCAAAACATATTATAAACAATAAATACTAAAAGTATCGCAGTCATATAATTTTTATTTAATCATAAAACAACATTTTTTCATTTTCTTAAACTTGTTTTGCATTAAGAGCCATCAACTTGATAAAAAATTCACTTCTGTATGCTTATAAAATGTACTCGTATTAAGTTTCTGAATGGTAATGAATGTTACAGAATTATCTAAAATTATCATATAAGAAACTATGAACAAGTAAACTGATAAAATTTATATTACTTTTCAAAAATTATGTTAAAAATAAAAATATATATTTAGTTGGACGACGGAAACGGCCAGGAAGACCCGGAAGACCTTTAAGACCTGGAAGACCAAGAAGACCAGGAAGACGTCGCAACACCAGGTGAATAGCTAAATTTTTGGTCTCTAAAACCTTTTCAAATAATTATAAATACCGATATAATTCTAATTGTTTTCATTTTCTGAAAGTAAAGATGGATAAAGTATGATATTTTGCATTCCAAAAATGTAATATAAATGTAAATGAGTTTCAGCAATATTTTTATTTTCATAATGGCTGCGAAATACCTTTGGCTATATTGGGGATTCATTGGGAAAGAAAGATGCAAGGTTCGTCATTCACCTCTAAAAAAGGAAATTCCAGTCACATATGTTTCTTTTTTTTTCTTAGGGCAGCCTATTGCATAAAATAGCTTTTGTTATAAATATGGGATGAAAATTTAACTTAAACCGAGAAATCATATGCTAGTTAGATATCAACATTCCTTTTACACTGGTTTTAGATATATTCTTACCTCTTCTTCAACTTTTTAATAAAAAAATGTTATTACAAATTTATTGTGATTATAAAGTTTTTAATGTTAATTTAAAGGTGTTTTGCCACTTAATATTGTAATTCTGTCATTTGTATATCCATATTTGTATACATATTATGTGCAATGAACATACATACATATACTATATAAATATTTATATTAACTGTAGTTATTTTTTTAAAAAGTAACAAAAGTAAAATTTTTCTTTGTTGACCTAAGTAGAATTTGACTTTAATTTATTTTATATATTACCTGTTTCAAGTGTTCTGCATTTTCGCAGTTCAGCCTTTGCAAATCTGCAAATGTGTGAGCAATTTCTTTGATGACACCATCTGAAGGTTGCTCCCGCTACTACACTAATGTCCACAAATTAAGGATAATGAAGTTCAGTTAAAGAAAGAGACAGAAGAAAAACAAATTTGACTTATTTGTAAAGTATATTTATTAAACAAAAGGTAAAGAGCAAAAAAGATGCTATATGTTTGACATAATTAATAAAAATTGCGATTTTTACTCCCTGGAGCAAATTTCAAAACAGAACCTATTTACAAAAAACAGTATAACATGGTTAGTATGATGGTTAATACGGAGTATGTCTCCCGGACGATGCAATACAGGCCTTACAACGCCTACGCATGCTGAGTATCAAATTATCAATCTGATATTGGGGAATATTACACCGCTCATCAAGCAATGCCCTCCGAAGTTAAGGTAGACAGATGGGAGGGGATTGACGGGCTGCAATTCGTCGGCCAAGCATATCCCACACATGCTCTATTGGATTCAAGTACGGTGAGTATGCTGGCCAATCCATACGGGTGATATCCTCCGATTGAAGGCATTCGTCTACAATGTTTGCACTGTGAGGACGGCCGTTGACATCCATAAACAGAAATTCAGCACCCATGGCGCCCCGAAACAAACGTACATGTTCCAGAATGACATCTCGATAGAAGTGGCCTGTCATCGTTACACTCTGAACATGCAGGTCAGTTCTGGAAACAAAAATAATTCCTCCCCAAACGAGATATCCTGCACCACCGTAACGGTGTCGTTCAATGGTGTTCTCTTGGTGGTAACGGGTACCTGGCGCTCTCCATATGAAAGTCCGGTGAGAATCAGACTGCAAACAAAACCTGGACTCGTCGGAAAATATCACACAAGATCACTGTTGCGGTATCCACAATGCATGCTCTCTACTCCAGGTTAATCGCAGGTGACAGTGAGTTGCAGTAAGAGGAACACATCTGACAGGCGTACAAGCATATAGACCAATGTGCCCTAAGCGCCTGTACACGGTCTGCCTTGAAACTGTCGTACCGGTAGCTGAAGAGATAGGTCTGATGCTGTGCTCCGTCTATTTCTTTTGGCAGTAACTGCCAAATACCGGTCCTCATTCGGCATTGTAACTTGGGGGTGACCTGTGCTGTACCATTTACTCACATTACCATCATCTTGGAATTGTTGCCAAAGCCTGGAGATGACACTCTGGGCGATTCCAAATTCCTCGGATACTTCCAGCTGGATACGTCCAAATTCCAGTCGTTCGATAATTCTACCATGTAAAAAATCATCGAAATGCCTCATTTGTGCCATAACTATGCGGTTATTGCACTGAAAGACTTTTAAAGCGCTTGTGAACAATTTTACTTCTTTGCCACCATCCCTGATATACCCCTCTCTTACCCTCTCATCATTGGGACGTACTATCCGCGCCATCTGGTGGTTTCCTGTAATTTGCATATTCTTCTTCAAGATGTGTGTGCTAATTCTACAGATAAAATTTTTATTTTAGAGTTCAATTTCTGTGTGATTCTGAATTATCCTTAATTTTTGGACATGAGTGTATTTTTATTCAATTCAAGCTCTCGTCTTGATATAATTTTGCCGAGAGTACCAGACCTAAATTGATACTCAAGAGATCTCTTTCACACACGCCATAATCATAAACATATCTATCATTTCTGCATCTAGAAAATCTTTCGACTCTAGCTGGTATCTGAGCCGCAACCTTAAGTTTATGAGGCTTCCTATCTCAAATACACTGGAAACAATTTCAAAAGTATATTCTTATTACTCATTATTTTTTAATAAACCCTTTTGATTTAATTTTAAATAGTTAAATTTAATAGTTCTTTTAATAGTTTATTTAAATAGTTAAATATTGTTTAACGAAACGATATTGCCACAAATTGTGTCAAAACATTTTACTCCTAACTAATTTACCCTATGAATCTACCCCCTCAAAGCATTTTCAAAACAAGGAAAATTTCTTCTTAAAACGTTGACAAGTTTTATAAACACCATAAATTAAATTTCGCAAAAATCCATTTATGTAATTTAAAAAGACTTCTCCGTATGAAATTCATTTATATAATTGTGGAAAAATATATATTTTAAATTAATTGCTTAATAAATCGTATAATAAAAGACACATTGAACGTGTGCAGAAAATCTTGGTTGTAAAGATAAACTAATATGCAAAAGATAAGTAGAAATTCAAAGAGTAGAACAAGAAGGTCATCTCTTTTCTATTTCAATAACTTATTGCCAGAAGTTTTCTGAATAATTAATAAACTATTGAATAATAATAAATTAACTTACAAATTTTTGTGAATAGAATCAGAAGAATACCCAGATGAGGAATCAGAAGAATATCCAGACACAAGTAAGTTATTTATTAGCTTTGAAAAATATGTGGTTTTGTGGGATCTTGCCTTTCAAAAAAAATTACTCTCACAAATTCATCAAGGAATAATAGTATTGCAATTCATTAATTTATTTCTATATTGGAATAGATATTTAGGTAGTAAGAAGAATGTTTAAAAAGTATTTTAAAGAAATTTTAGTTTAATTATGTTTTCTACAAAACTCCGCATCTAAAACTTACCAGCAATTTAAAAAACTAAAATATTTGGAAACTAAATAGAAATAGAACAAATTTTCATAAATTTTAGTTTGAAAAATCTGTTTTTATTTTAAAATATGCACTAATCGAAAAATAACCTCCAACAATCAGTAAAATTAGAATAACGGAATTAAGTTGTGGTAATATATATATCCGTAAAACATAATTAATAAAAATTCCACGATCACAAGAGCCGTTTAAAATGTGAGAAAATTATCCATTAATAACCAGTATAACCATCCAAATTTTGAAAGCAATCATACAAAAGTTAGAGCATTGTGTGGTATAGATGAAAAACTTCATTTTGTGAGGTGGAATTCAATACAGATATGGATATTGAGGGTTGTGAACAACCTTGGAGTTTTTTCTAATGATATTTCCATGTGGGATAAATTAGAGAAAGACTTAGGGATCTATCAGGTCAAGCCAACACGCCTACTTTTTACATAGTACGTTGGCTTATAACAACGGTATAGGAGTAGGCACTTATCCTTTTGGAAAACAATTCTATGAAAGTTACTTTTATATATAAATGATTACTAAACAGGTTGAATCTCCAGATCCATGTACGTTTGCGGTCAAGGTACTTGGGATGACCACGAGTGTACTCCTGTTGTCTTCTTAAATTGATTCTTGACAATAACTGCAATAGTACGTTCAGCATGCTTAGGCTACAGACAGGCTAGTAGCAGGCTCTCAACTGGTGTGGGCTCCTACTAACCAGCATCACTGACACCAAGACAGAACTATCTTTCATCAAAAAACACAGAGCATATCCCCCACTGTCTTTGCTTCCCTTCCCACGTTTGGATTCAGATAAATGCACATTAACTCGGAGCTGTCTTTGAAGTAACTGATTTGTAAAATTTCGTTGCGTCACTGAAATTCCAACTATTCTTCGAATTTCTGCTGTAAATGCAGTACAAATGCTGGATCAAAAATTGATACAAATATATCACACAATTTCGAAGGTTGTTCTATCAATGTCTCGATGTAATTTAGTACTTAATATATATTTTTTCTTAAAATATAATTATCATCTTCATACTAACAAGGAATAAATTATGTGAAATTTGGTATTCATGCCCTTTTTTTAACATTTATAAATCCCGTGCGCCACGTAATGTATCACACGGGGACATACAACACAGACAGAAGAAGGGATTACAACATAAAATTCCATGCCTTCTCCGGGATTCGAACCCAGTTCCTACGGCACCGCAGTCAGCTTCACTAACCACTATTTGGGATCGGCAGTATGCATGTCCTTTAACCCGGCATCACTCGCTTGAAAAAAACGACTTAAAGTTCTCGCGCAGGGTGTGTCATACTCAAGGGCGCTTAGATTGTGTTTTTACCAAAAATTTTTTATACAAAGGTTAAAAAGGAAGACAAGTAGGAAATACAACATGTTTATTACATTTTTCACACGTAAATTTAGTTTTTCTGTTCTTTTTATAACGGCATTCAGTGCTTTGTTTATTTATTCCTTTAATCGCGTCGTGATTGAGTGCGATGTTTTCACTGGATCTTAATTTTTTTATTAAATCTGTATCATTTTTAAACTAAACATATAGGAGTAAACTTCTTTATTCCTTAAATTAAAAAAAAATTGAATTTCTTTTTTAATTTTCTCTTATTTTGTTCCAGCGAAAGTTTTTTTCTTCCAAAAGTTCATCTGAAAGTGGATAAGATGTGTACCAGTTATCTCCTTTAAAATTACATTCTTCTCAAATGTTTTTGTGTCCCTACGTACAAAGTATTTATTTTCTACAGTATCTCCCTTTTCTAAATCTGGATCGATTTCAGTGGAGGAATCATACTTACTGTTATAATCTTCATTTGCTTTTTCCTTATCATAACAGCAAAGAGAATTTCTTCATCCGAAAATACTGTTGTACTATATCTAGTAAATACTATATTTATTAAATTACTTAAATATCACATTTCTTCGTCATAACTACAATAATACGCCATAGAATAAGGAAGATTTTAAAGTATACTCACGTATTAAAAAATGTAACTCAACTTCACGCGCAGGGTGTAACACACCCGAGGGAGTGGTATCCAAAGATCTATTTTTAAAATTCGCTGACAGGCTTGATCCACTTAAACGTTATGATCTTAAAGTCTTCTAGACCAGGAATCATCCATTTTCTAAAAAAGGTTTAGCAGGAGCGTTGAAAAAAGATTAGACGGTGGGTATGACACACCCTGCGCGAGTGGCGCCGGGTTAAAGAAAATTTTAATAATAAAATGTTGTGATGTTTCAGAGATAATTTTTTTTTCTATTGCATTACTAAAAGAGTAAAGACGATTCAAATCTTCAACATCACCTCAAACCGTTAAGAATTATACAATCAAATATGTATTTGTATAGAATATGTTTTTTTTTTCAATTCCGACTATTATGTTACACTCTCTATATAAGTAGCTCAAATTTTAATCGTTAATAAAATACTTTTTATTCAACACTCAAGAAAAATACATTTTTTTAAACTTGTAGTGGATTACACTTGATGTTAATACAGTTTCTTCACAAATATAAATTCATTAATTTAATTTAATAAATTTTAGTTTTAAATGGGAAAAAATTAAATTTGTTTCGAATGAAAGCAATAGATAGCGACAGTTACAGTGATTATTGCTTCGTAAAACCACAGATCGTATCTCTGTATAATGTACATTGCAATGCACGTTAGACAAAACAACTGAATGAGCATTTCTCGCTAACCTTAAGCCTATTCACCGTTGCCTCCAGTTTTAGATGGAATAAACTTGGTCCTAATCAGTCACATTTTGAACCTACAATATCTTAATTTGAAGTGAACGATAGAAAATCCAAACTATA
Source organism: Trichonephila clavata (assembly GCA_019973975.1). Lineage (NCBI taxonomy): Eukaryota > Metazoa > Arthropoda > Arachnida > Araneae > Nephilidae > Trichonephila > Trichonephila clavata. The sequence goes on along the minus strand of BMAO01034452.1, from coordinate 171,440 downwards.
CATATTATGGAAAGGAAAATGGAAAATTGTATGAAAATTCGCTCTTTAGTTTACCACTTAATATTGTGATCTGCCATATGGATATACATATTTATATTAATTTTAATTATATAATTAAAAAGTAACTAAAATAAAACTTTTCTTTGTTGATCTAAGTAAGAATGGACTTTTAAAAATTATTTATATTACATTTTTTTTTATCGAAAAAGGTTTTTTTGAAACAAAACTCAAAAAAATATATTACTGAAGTAAAAAGAATTTTTCAAAAAATGTGACAAAATCTGCAGTTTAATAGAAAACAATATTTTTTAGTCATACATAATTTAATTAACTAAATTTTTTGTACACAGCATAATTATACATTTAGATAAATAAAGATGTACTTTAAATTAGTAAAGCTCATTGAATTTCTCCATTTCTTATGAAAATTCTCAAAATAAATACATTAATATAATTGAAAATCAATTATTTGTATAAAACAATTTGGAAACTACTCAATACATATCTGTAAACTTAGTACTCGGTAAAATCTTCGTAGAAAACCACTCATAATGATCTTCCTGAATACTGTGAGATAAAAAACACACAAAAGACAAATTATATTTAATTCTAAAAAAAAAGGGTCAAAAGAGAGAATATTTTCAAAGATTTCTGCAATCAGTCTAGAAGCATTTGCTCTCGTTTGAAATGAAAATGAAGAAAAATAATTTAATCTGTTTATTTACAGATGACTCTGATGAATCTACGGAAAAACCCAGCAGAGAGCGAGAATATGATCAGTTTATTTCTTTTGTCTATATAAGAAATATTTATTACAGTTTATGTAATTTTCCATAATTGATAACTTTAAAAGCATTGTCAACGAACAATTTTAAAATTAGCTACAAAATTTTTGATGTAAGAATATACATAGTATATTAGAATACATGATATGAGAATTCTATTTTCTACCTGAAGAAAACTGTCTTTCAAAACTTCATTGATTTCAAAATATCATTAAAAAATTTGTCATTTGTTTTAAATAAGAAAATTGGGATTTACTTAGACATAAGTATACATTTTAAAAGGATTAAAAATTTTAAAGAGAAAAATTTTATTTTTATACGAATAAAATAAAATATATTGTGTTAAATTTAAAAAAACGGTTTCTCAAATTTCATGTGTTGATGAATAAATTGGTTGAAAAATTACGCGCACATACGATAATTCTGAAATTAGAACAATTTGGCTCTGGTATTCCCGCAAAGTTATATCTCGGTGATATTTAACATACGACAAAATTCTGAATAAATATAAATACAAGCATCAATAAATTGGTAGTGTGCCACCTCCACTAAATGGTACCTTCAATGAATTGGATCTTATATTTTAGGAGTTATCATGTCTGCAAAAGTCATAAAGGCCTATCACACGCATACATATTAAAGCAATTTTCCTTGAAAGCACCATTCGACCAATTTCTACCAAGTTACCATAGCAACGGCTCTTAACTACTTTTTCTCTGTGAGCAGAAAGAATTGCTCCAAATTTAATTTTCTTGAAATTACAGCCAATCTGAGCCCTCGGCTGCCTACGTCATAAACAAGATGGTTGTAAAGATGGCCTCTTTGGCTTCGTCAAACGCATCAAAGATGGGGTATAATATTTTAATGGCATATAATATTTAAAATGGAATGGTGCTCCATTTCTGCCTACGAACGTCAGCAAAAGCGCGAGCGGAATAAAAGAAATAAGTTTAAATAATATTGTCCAAAGCAGAAAAATCGGCGAGTAATTTTTTAACATGATAATAAGGCATGGCCGACTTCCGAGCGTATCGTTTTGTTCACGGCAACTCTTCACCCTCACAGCCTCTTGAAAAATTTCCCTAAGTTGTTATTCTAAATATGCGAGTGTGATAAGGCCTTTAACTGCCCGAATGCAGCATATTTGTGGAGGGGAAAATATAACATTATTATATTATTCACGAAATAGGTAACAAGAAATATAATAAATACATGGATTAAGCAAATAAAATTCAATCTGATAATGTAATAATCAAGGGCATGAGTAAGGAGAATTAGAATACGCATTTTTCCAAGTCATACTTTTTTTCCCCAAAGAGAAACCATGTGGTCCAAAAAAAAATCTTTAACCAATCTTAAAAGTCTGAAGTATCGAACTATTTTTTTTCAAATTTCTATCCGTAGTAATGAAAAAAACATTACAAATTATGAACGCAATTAAATAATTAAACATTGAGGAAAAAAAACCTCTTTAAATTCAATTCATAACTTTGTTCAAAACATATTATAAACAATAAATACTAAAAGTATCGCAGTCATATAATTTTTATTTAATCATAAAACAACATTTTTTCATTTTCTTAAACTTGTTTTGCATTAAGAGCCATCAACTTGATAAAAAATTCACTTCTGTATGCTTATAAAATGTACTCGTATTAAGTTTCTGAACGGTAATGAATGTTACAGAATTATCTAAAATTATCATATAAGAAACTATGAACAAGTAAACTGATAAAATTTATATTACTTTTCAAAAATTATGTTAAAAATAAAAATATATATTTAGTTGGACGACGGAAACGACCAGGAAGACCCGGAAGACCTTTAAGACCTGGAAGACCAAGAAGACCTGGAAGACCAAGAAGACCAGGAAGACGTCCAACACCAGGTGAATAGCTAAATTTTTGGTCTCTAAAACATTTTCAAATAATTATAAATACCGATATAATTCTAATTTATTTAATTTTCTGAAAGCAAAAATGGATAAAGTATGATATTTTGCGTTCAAAAAATTTAATTTAAATGTAAATGAGTTTCAGCAAATTTTTTATTTCAATACCAGACATATTCGTCAAAATATGTCCCAAAAAAATTGAAGCAATTTAAATATTGTTGCTTTTGTGCTTTAAGTATTTATGAATGATAATCTATCCATGTACTCGAAAGTCCAGTCAGAAGACCAAGTACAAGACCAAATCAAGGTGAATAATTTAATATATGGCATCTTACAAAAGAAATTCCAGTCTCAAAAAATTCTTGTCTCACTCTATCAATTTTGTAACTTATTCAAATGAAGTCTTTCAAGAAGATAAAACTATTTGTTTTACGGATGGGAGTAAATTGAATAGAAGAGTTGTTTTCGCCTGCGTTATTTATGAGGAAGAATTTAAAAAAGTTACTTTCCAACAACGAATAAGAAACGAATGCTCTGTTTTTGAAGATGAACTTGCTAATTATTGCATTAATCTTGCCGTAAAAATGAATCCGTCAGGACGGAATTCTCAATTTTCTTATCTGCACCGACTCGCTCTCTTCACTTCATTCTTTGCGCAATATAAATTAGACAGAAAAACTTGTTGTGGAGGTTTGTCTATTCTGTACAACCTTGAGGACTGTTACATCCACTTTTATTACCTTCGGGGCCGTAGTGGAAATCTGGGCAATGATAGAGTAGACCAGTTGGCCAAACAGGCAATTTGCCAAGATTGAAACTTTCGTTCTGGATCTCCAAATTCTTGGCCTCACCTAAGGCTTTGTGGACTAAAATGTTTTTCCCGACCATTTATCAAAGGCTAAAATGTAAGAAATTTGTTACTAATTTTAAGATATCCCAGGTTCTAACAGGACATGGAAATTTTAAGAGCTATTTATCTAGGTTTAATTTAATTGGTAATGATATTTATTCTTGTGGTCTGGATGCTGAAATCACGGAACATGTCTTGTAATGTAACCTATATTTTTGTAAAAGAAAATTTTTTAAAAAGGAGTTGAAACGTTTAGCTATTTACTGGCCACCTGCTTTGTTTTTGTTGGTCAATTATACTGAAAGCCTTAATGTTTTAAGAGAATTTGTTTACTGTTTAGATTTTTTTTAAAGTTTCATAGGTATTATATATTACATAATACCTTTTTTTATATTTGTGTATTTCCTCCTTTCCTTTTATTTTATATTTGTCTCTTAAATGCATTTTTAATTTTTTTAAAAAAGTTTATAATGATGTTACCACTTACGTTTCTAAGCCTCATGTTATGCAATGTGGTGCATGAGAAGTTTTGAAAATGAATTTATTTAAAAGAAAGTTTCGTTTTTTTTATTTTTATTTTTTCAATTCCTACTATTAGTCCACACTCTTTATATACACCCATGGACAAAAAAATTAGTGCACCAAGAAAACATTGCGGGATTGTAACAAAACTTGGCATTAAAGTACATGGCGGGGAGATATGCAAATGATTAGAAAAGCAGCGTGATTGCACATTACGTATAGCCGGTAGAGGGCGTTTAACGTCATGTCGTTCACCGTAGAGTATAAAACAAGTAACCAAAGTTTGTTTGAGTGTGCTGAATCATTTTCAAAGGAAGGGCTGAGGTAGACATGCCATTACACCGTTTTCGAAGACAATATGAGCAGCTGTCTAAGTTTGAGAGGGGGAGAATCATCGGCATGATGGAAGCTGGGCGGTCAGCTAGGCAAGTAGCTCATCAATTAGGCCACTCTGTGTTGTGAGGTAGTGTTTTGATGAGTGGATCCGAGAGATGTCATTTACACGAAGACCAGGCTCAGGACGCCCTCGGCAGACCAGTCATCGAGAAGACCGCCACACCGTAAGAAATGCACGCGTACATCCAACTGTTTCATCGGCCGCCAACCAGGCACAAGTAGCACCTTCACTAGGAGCCCCTGTGTCTTCTCGAACCATACGAAGGCGCCTGGATCAAAGACATTTGGGATCGCGTGCTGAATTACGTGTGTTGCCCTTAACGCCCACCCATCGATGCCTCCGATGATCAATCTCAACAGTGATGACAGTCGTGTTCTTGTGTGGAGACCCCGTGGTTAACGCCGAAATCCTGCCTTTGCTTTACAGCGACACGCCGCTCCCACAGCTGGTGTGATGGTATGGGTGTCATTGCCTACAATACACCGTCACTCCTAGTATTGATTCGTGGCACCATGACAGCCCAGCGATATGTCCATGACATCCTGCAATCACATGTGTTGCCACTTATGCAACGGCTCCCAGGAGCCATATTTCTACAAGACAATGCTCAGCTTCACACGGCAAGGGTATCACAAGTCTGTTTCCGCACTGTTACTACCCTTCCTTGGTCTGCCCGATCCCCTAATTGTTCTCCAATCAAGCATATCTGGGATCATTTGGGACGGTGAGTTGGGCATCTCACGAGTTTGAACGAACTAGAGGCAAGGTTGCAAATATGGAACGAAATGTCTCAAGACATCATACAGAACTTGTATGGCTCAATACCCGATCGTATCGCATCGTACATTCGCGCTAGTGGGGGTTCAACAGGGTATTAAATCCTCCGTTCTTTTGCTTTTTTACTGAAATAAATGCTCCTTTTTCTTTGAATTTATAATCATTTACTTATATCACAAAGGAGTCATTACGTATGTAAAATTTCGTTTCATTTTCACGACTCCTTCTTAGTGCGCTAATTTGTTTGTACATGAGTATATATATCAATCTATATAAATGTTCAAATTTTCTATCGTTAATAAAAAAATTTTATTCATCTATATATATAATCAAGTTCAAATTTATTTTTTTAAAAAAAATTTCGAATATTTATTATTTAATTAAATTTAATTAAATAACTATAGTTTAAGAGATATAATTCATTCTATATTATACCTCTAGATGGTAGCACTATTGGATAAAAACACTTTTATTAAATTCATGATGATGATGATTCAACCTAACCTGAATAATCATATGCTATTTAGACGCCAACATTTCTTTTTCACAGGCTTTAGATAAATTCTTACCTTTTATTCAACTTTTATTAAAAAATCTAATTACAAATTTAATGTAGTTAAAATGTTTTTAATGGTAATTTAAAAGGTGTTTTGCTTTTTAATGTTGTGATTCTATCATGTATATGCATATTTTTATATACATACGTATCATATATATAATATATATATATATTATATATACATATTTATATGAATTGTTATGATTGAATAAAAGGCAACTAAAATAAAAAATTTTTTTGTTGACATAAGTAGGAATTGACTTAAAATTGTTTTTTATATTACCTGTTGCAAGTGTTCTGTTTTTTCGTAATTCAGCATTTGCTAGTCTCCAAATGTGAGAGCAATTTCTTTGGTGGCACCATCTAGGAGTTGCTCCCACTACTAAATTTATACATACGAGATCTCGTCGGGTACAAAACATTGATTTGATATAATTTTGCAGAGAGTACGAGATCTAAATTGATATTCAAAGGATTTTTCTCACACACCATAACTATACACGTATAAACGATTTCTGCATCCAGAAAATCTCTCAACACTAGCCGGTATCTGACCTGTAACCTTAAGTTTATGAGGCGGGAGTGCTACCTCTAATACATCGAACCAATTAATCTCAAAAGTGTATTTTTACTACTCATTATTTTTAAAAAAAAACCTTTTGATTTAATATTAAGTAATGAAATAATTTTTTTAATGCAGATATTGTATAACGAAACGATACTGCAACAAACTGCGTCAAAATATTTTACTTCGAACTAATATACCTTATGATTTTACCCTCAAAGCATTTTCAAAACACAGAAAATTTCTTTTTAAAACGTTGACAAGTTTTAAAAATACGATGGACCATAAATTAAATTTTTCAAAAATCCATTTACGTATTTTAAAAATACATCACCGTAATGAAACGTATAATAAAAGACACATTGAGCGTGTGCAGAAAATCTAGGTTGTAAAAATAAACTAATATACAAAAGATAAGTAGAAATTCAAAGAGTAGAACAAAAAGATCATCTCTTTTCTATTTCAATTACTTATTGCCAGCAAGTTTTTGAATAATTAATAAATTATTGATTAATAAAAAATTAACTTACAAATTCTTGTGAATAGGATCAGATGAATCAGAAGAATTTCCAGATAAGGAATCAGAAGAATATCCAGACGAAGGTAAGATATAAATTAGCTTTGAAAAATATGTGGTTTTCTGGGATCTTGCCATTAAAAAATTTACTCTCACAAATTCATAAAGGAATAAAAGTATTGCAATTCATTAATTTATTTCTATATTGTGATTCTTTTTGTGTTGTAAGAAGTATGTTTTAAAAATATTGCAAAGAAATTTTAGTTTAATTATGTTTTCTACAAAACCATCTGTATGGACTTGGTAGTGTACCAAGACTAAAAGAACAACAAGTCTTCCTCAGTTCATATCTTTAATATTCTGCAATTCATTCATTACAAACTATGGTTCCAGATGCACCAGTATAAATAGTGGGAACAATCTGGTTTTACCGTTGCCAACAAATTAGACATTCAAAGATTACAAAATAAAAAACTATATGCAAATTCCAACATAACTCCCACCCCTCAAGAATTTATTCTTGATGCACAGTTAATATAGATTATTTTACAATAGGTCTTTGATACAGTCCCTTTGTAGTTTTTAATGTTACAACCCGAACTATATTTCATCCTTACCTGGATGGGTAGATACGACTTTTCCAAGAGGCCACACAGATGGAGAAAGATTGTCCTCCTTAATGATTACATCTCCTATTTTAATATTCCATGTGCCGCCTTTCCACTTGGTTTCTCCCTTGCATAGGATTTACGTAATCAATTTGCCATCACCTCCAAATATTTAATTTTAATTTCTGAGCTATATCCCAACGTCCTATTAATGCCAGTTTAGATTCATCTACTGTTTCAGATGGACCTTTAATTTCTTCCCCCACTAAAAATGAGATGGAGTTAGAACATTTAAACTGTCTATATCATTAACTGTCTAACTAAAGGTCTCGAATTCAATACCTCCTCTATAAAATAAGTGCCGATGTCCGAATGTATATGCTTAGGAGTGCTCCTTTGTTGTTTTCAAAATATCATTAAAAAAGTTCACAATTTGAATATTGGAAACAGTGAAATAGAATTTCATCCTAATACATAATGCATGAAATAACCAGACGATTTTTGTAATGTTCTTTAGGTAAAAAGGAACTGATAGAGTGTGTGTGTGTCTTTTCGGATATACTGTATAATTTTCTAGGTATTTATTGCCTCTATAATCCTGTTACTTAATCAGAAAAAATGTTGATATTGTGATGAAATAAACTTCCAGACACAGGGTTGTTGCCAGTTGATACATCGCCTTTTAAACCAATCGACACTATTGTTGATGGAAACAAAACCGTAAATTTTCCGAGTTTTTGAATTCTCTAGATGTATCAGGAATGTCACCACATAATATTCGGTTGGTTCCCTGGTTATTATTTGCGTACCTTAAATTCACCTAGATAATGCAATGGTGCGCGTTTGATCATCAAAAGAATTATACCGGGAACTTCTTGAAGCAAATATTTTGACTGTAAAGTTTAAACGAAAATTCGGTTCTGCTACTACGGAATCTGTTGCCACGTATTCCACTGATAACGTCAGAATCTCTAATATCATTCAAAAGGCTTCAGTTCCCGATTCGTTTGGCTTTCGAGATGACCATAAATGAATCTAAAACCCAAACAATATTCATTTGATGCTTGGACTTGGAAAATTCATGTTTCTCGAATGGGCAACTAGATGTTACATGCTCACGTATGCGGAAACCGCTGAATCTATATAGTTAGCAAATTACGGGTTACCGAAAAATATTGTGTACCGATTAGCGATAAGTTGTATAAAATTATTTGTTGTTATATTTTTAAAAGATAAAAATAATTTTAAAAATTGCAAAGAATCAACGTTATTCTCCACATTTATAAAATTAAATCTTCATATGTTGTTACTTAACGACTTCGTTAGTAATTCATGCATTATACTACACTCAAATAGGAGATGAATGAAATGCAAAATTAAAATAATTTGTTGCTTTATACTTTATTTCAACCCTGCAAAATTATAAACGAAGATTAATTTGACTGCATTGAATAGCTTAAGATAATATTGAACTAACGTATTAAAACAAAGCCACAGCAACGCTTGGCCGGGTCAGCTAGTAGTATAATAAAATGAAATAAAATAACAAGACAAAATTATACAACCGACAAAGCTAAGCATTCAGGGTAGCCCCAAATGCCTTGCACAAACTTGGAGGGGAATTAGAGAACATCCTAAGGAGCCACAACTACATTGGAGAGTATGGGCGGAAACGTAACCTTAACGAGATAAGGAAACACAAAGACCATAAGTCCACAATTCAGAATGAAGCGTAAAACGCTTTATTATACAAAAACAAAAAATAATAATAAATTAAAAGAATGAAATTAAAGCATTCCAGGATGTGTTTGAAATTGCTGCCATAGGCATGTATGCACACACGACACCGAACCGACATTGATTGGCAGACTTGTTTGAAAGTATCGGGTGTTTCACGGATAGTAGCAGCTGCAATGAATAATCATGCTACCAACTCCTATTCAAAATTGATGGGGGTGTCGTCAATCTTTGCTCTGAAATATCCATGTTCCGTCAGGCTCTGATGTATCCAAGTGAACGTTTTATTATTGACTTGCCCCTGAGTTGGATATCTTTCCCCATACAACCGAACTCCAACACGTCTATTTCCGTTGGCTAGGACGTAAATGAAGTGAATTTCTGCCAACTCGGCGTACGTATAGAGATTCATGTTCATCGCACTATATTCATGAGTAAGAATCCCTTAAATCATCATTCCAGATCGGCCGCCAAATAATCCCTTAGGGAATTTTAAGAGGGGATTCGTCAGCCGCGCAAATCGAGCTGCGCAGAAGACCAGAACTCGAGTAGGCATGTTGAGTGTTGTTCCGTTTTGTGATGTCGTGTGTATATGTTTAAATAATTGTTAAATTTTGTCTTCCGATCTTAAGTTCTACACTTCCAACATTAAAGTGTGAAAACTAACTAATTAGCAGGGTTATTAACAGTGGATCTTAAAATTGAATAACGGGTGTGGAGGACTTTTCATCAAAGACGAGAATTTCGTAAACAACCACATTTATTGAAGATGATTCAAAAGATGAAATTTACAGTGACATTTTTACAATAAAAAAGTTTAAAAAAAAAACATTTTAACTGAGCACCTTGCTCAAAAACATGAGTGCAGCATGGAGTCAGCTGCTCGCTGACAAACACCCAACTGCTACTGATTTCACAGCAGTAGCGATCCATATATTTATACACTAATATAATTAACATATTGTATCACTTCCACAACAAGCGATGTAAGCTATTGAGAAACTCCTGAGTGGCCAGATAGCACCGTGACGTTACAAGCGATGATCGGATCTCCAATGCACAGCTGCCATCAGCAAAAGCTATTTCTCAACTCCACTCAATTTTTACCCCGTTCTCACTGGTTTGTTTACATTTCTTTAATGGCGGCACATTTGAAACGCCCACATCGCTTGCTGTTCAAGTAATACTATATTACTGGATTGCTGACAACATTGGGATGTCATGTAAGTAATTGACAACTTGTCAAACTATGCCTATAATTTAACCATGGCATACAACAAATTTAATAAATCAATTTGGCTATAATTAATGCGCGATTATTGAGCAGGATGAAAACTTTACTCCATGTCTGAAATGAGGAAACCACATGTTCTGATCTTGCGAGCTCACGTACAGCGCTACCTATTGCTTTCCACCCTTGTTTTTCTATGTAATTATGGCTCCTCACGCTGCTCTCTATCTCCTCTCCAAGTTTGTACATGCCATTCGGAGTCCTCCTGTATATATAAATTGCAACACAAAACGAGTCTGTGATTGTGTTTCAAGATAAAAATAGCATTTAAGATACCAATCATAAAGGTCAGTGAGAATAGAGACAGTCCAACTGGCTGGTATGTTGCATCTGATAGTGAGACAAGCCTTACTATATATATAGAGTTAGGGTGCAACCCAACAATGTGTACAAGTTTTAAGAAAGAGATATTGGTAAAGATCATCGGGGATACAAATATCTCACGTATATCTTATTCCTCTGAAGCATAAATACCAGCGCTTGAAATTATTTCGATTATCCGTAATTGATATGAGTTGGTTACTAGTACTACAAGAGCCACGAATACAGGAGATATTTTTTCAGTTAAATACATTCGAACCTACATATCACGAACCTCTATATTACGATTTTTTCTATATAGCAAACTTTTTCCTTGAACCAAGAACAGTTCACGATGTTATTCGCAAAATAACCTCCCAATAGCGAAATGCATTTTCAACATAGCGAACTTTTTCTCTTGCAATTCCTTTTTTTTCTTCCTATCTTTGAAGTATTTCTGAACATTTTAATTTATTCTCTCTTTTAACACATTTTCTGGTAGTTAGTTATCTTGAACTGGTTTTGTTAGGCACCTAACTCCCCAAGGGCAATAGAATTCTGGGCATTTTATCCTAGAATTGCAATTTTAAGCCCCCATTGTCCAGTTCACTGGAAACATCTCCGATATCTCCTTTCACCTTCCATGGAGGCTCGTGTCCCTGAACTAGTCTCCTTTCATTTGTAGTGTTGATCAGTTGTTCTGGTATATAACTTCGCTTCTTGTAGCACAAAAATGTCAAAACTAAGTGTTTGAGCAACGAAGATGATACTTTAATTCTTCAGGAAGTGGATAAATGTGTCAAGAAACTTGTCTTGTGGTTTTTCTTTCGTTCTTTTTTTATAGGTAAGATATATAAAATAAATATATATTAATTTACGAAAGATGTGAATAATTACTTTTTTTTAAATATATAGTGCTTATGAATTCAAAATTTGTTCTGTGTGGTTTATATAAAGAAAATTGAGAGATGAAACTCTCTATGACGAATTTTCCATATAACGAGCTTTTGCGGGATTTAGCGACTTCGTCATATGGAGGTCCGACTGTATTTACAGGAGAATCAGGCCCACTTATAGTACAATCATCACAATTTGTTTTATAGAAACTTGGTTTATAGAAACCTATGGAGAACTAAGGTGTCTGAAAACTGTGAGATAAATAAATTATAGTTTTAAAAAAAAACTAAAAAACACGCTTTTATACTGAATCGAACCAAAAAGTAAAAAAATAATTCTTAATATAAGAATAAAATGATAAACGAGAAAATTAATGCCATTGAGGTGAAAGCGTGGGGTGTTCTATAAATATATCAATTGTTATAGTTTCTAACTTCTATTCCGAAATGCTAAGATAGTGTTAAAATGTAGTACAAAGCACCGCATGCTTTTACCCCAATGACATTAATTTTCTTGTTTATCATTTTATTCTTATATTAAGAATTATTTTTTTACTTTTTAGTTCTATTCAGTATAAAAGCGTGTTTTTTAGCTTCTTTTAAACTATAATTTATTTTTCATTTTTCAGTTCGATCTACAATAAAAACGTGTTTTTTAGTTTTTTAATCTACCATTTTTTCATTGTTGAATTTATCCTTGAGTTTGATATTTGGAGCCGGAATTACGTGGCTGCTGGAATCAGACTTGTTCTTCAATGGATATTAATTAACGGGTCTGAAGTGTATTTATTCTCTCCGCTTAAGGGGCCTCGGATGAGTCCCGTATGGTTATATTAGATTCCGTCTCTATAGAACAAATAAAAGTGGTCAAACAAATAAAAGTGGGTTAAAAAGAAAAAGTTCGAGGAAAATAAAGTTTTAACGTACCATGCTTTTATAACGGACTAAAAAGTATAAAATTCCTTCTTTTCTTTTTTTCTTTCTTTTTTCACATTTTCATGTATTGTCATCCATTTTTAAGATATGGTCCAAATTTCAAGTCTCTAGCTCATCGGAAAGTCACACAGTTTAAAATCAATTACAAAATTCCATCCGGGCAGAAAGCGAGTTAATAAAAACATGGTAATATTAAGTGTCAATCGTATTATCACCTTTTAAACGTATTGATATAATGTTAATTCGTATCATCGCTTCTAAACGTATTGCTTTATAAAAAAATTTAAAAAGTAGCCGTTAGAACATAAATTATTTTTTTTCACATGCACGAGCCTTTTTTTTTTATTTTCATTTTCAGAAAAATGTTTATATTATGCTAAGAAATTGCTAACACCGACCACTCTCCACTTTCTCACATACATAACAATTTTTTTGTTTGTTTTATTTCTATTAACCACGTGTATTCCTGACGATCCTGATAAGGACAATGGAACAAAATTATGAAATTGTATTGTCATCGGTCCTTGACAAGTGTGCAAAATTTCGAATTAATCCGACCTTTTAAAGGGGGTAAAAACTGATTTCAAAGATTCCGTTACATACAAGTGAAACTTATAAAAACGTGTTAAAAAATATACAACTTAGATTTGAGCATAAACATAAAACTAATATAGAGAAAGACATTTCCAAAGATTTCTCCAATTATTCGATCAGTATTTCCTCTCATTTAATACGAAAGGTAATAATAATAATTTAATTTGCTTTTTCACAGAATACCCTGATGAATCTCCGGAAAGACCCAGCGAAAAGCATAAACATGGTCAGTTATCCTTTTTTTTCATTTACATAAAAATTAAATCGGAAGAGTCTTAATAGCAACATCATTCAATGAACCATTGCAAATTTCTCCAAAAAAAACTTCTTATAACATCTCTATTGATATTTACACGATATAAAAATAATATTTTCAGCAAAAGAATTGGAAGCAAAAAATATTAAAAAATTCACCATTTGGTTTAATTAAAAATAGATTTCAATTAAAACGGAGAAAGAAAAAAATATATATGTTATGATTAAAATTTTATTTACATTTCAAAAGTAGGTAGTTCTTCGGGAAAAACATTAAAAATAATTAAAGACTTTTTTTTTTTTTTTGCATTTTATTTAAATTTATAAGAAAAATTACTACACAAGAAAATTTCAAACTAAGAAGAAAGAACATCTGCGAGGGAAAAAATAAAAATAAAAATTGCTTTCAAATTCTTAATTAAAATGTGAAGAAAATGATTCTTCAACCCGGGAGCATGCGCATTCGATACAAACGTTAGTGGTCGCGCGGGGTGACTGAATCAAACCAATCTTTTATTTATAATTATTTTTGTTGTACACCATGAAAATAGTAATTCCTGTGAATAATTTAATTAACCGTAAGTATAATTTCCTATTTTTAAGGACCTCAGTTTTTCTTTGATAATTTGAGATGAAACTGAACTAAAATGTTTCAAATGTGCGTGACCGTCATAAAGGACACAAATGAGAGAAACATTTCGTTAATTTTAAAGGAACAATATTTGCAGGCAAAGCTGTCATATTTTGTACAAGTTATAGTATTTTTACTGTCCTTTGATGATAAACAAATATCATGTAAAACTTTTTCTTGCTTATATCTTTTTTGATAGGATGCAGTGTGTCTTGTGTATACACTTGTGGCTTCATATCTTTCTTGGTGAAATTTTTTAGAGAGCATTTAAGGTATCCGAACACATTCGGAGTACTTTTAACAAAATAGCATACTAAAACATTATAAATGCTCTTTTAGGACTCAATACCAATAAATATTACTATTTAACTATCAAAATTTAAAATAAATTACTTGAATTTTACAAAATTCACAAGTGAAATTTTAGCAATACTTTTGACAAACTTCAAAGCAGTTAGAGAAAAAATAATAAACATATATTAGTAAAAGTATTACTCAAACATATTAGATGCATTTATCTAGAAAATATACTAAAATTTTAATGTTTTATTAAAATTTGAAAATTTTAGAGCTGATTGAGTAAGCATTATAAGAAATGTTACATTTTTTATGAGACCATTATTTAAATAACAAGCCATAACTCAAAAAGTATTCATGCAATAAGAAATATTTAAGTACATTCTCTAGAAAATAACATAAATATCAGGTTCAAAAAGTTTTATAGAAATACATTCGTAATACTTTGAGTTATCGGACTCGCCATGATAGATTTTGAGCAATTTAAATGCCCACTTCTGGTAGATCAAAGACCTACTTCCGTGTTTTCTAAATTTATAAAATTGATTGTAACTTGGCCTCTAAGTAGTGTAGAAAACAAAACAAAGTATCTTTCGTAAAGTCAAAAGATAGCTCTATTCAATAAAATAAAAAACAAAAATATCCGTCTTGACTGAATTTGGTCATTTTCAACGTGTTCGGATACCTCAATAGAAAACTTTCTTTGAACTCAAACGTTCTATATATATAATCACTTTTTTAAAACTTACTATCGATTTTAGGATTAATATCCGTTATTTCATCAGGTTCTACTCTTTCTTGATCAGTTTCAACTTAATTCAATAGAGATCGCATAGCTGCCCACTTCTTTCTTTATATTCTGTTTATTTACATTTTAAAAACCATAATGAGTCGTACAACACAGCAATCAAAAGTACTAAGGCGTTCACAGGAGAAAAATACTGCTTGTTAATAGAAATATTTTGGAATAGAAGTGGTCGTGCGAGGAACTCAGTCACCCCAAGTACCTTGAGATTAGAAGAAAATGTTCGCCGTTCCCCCAAAAGAGGAAATATGTGAGAAATACATTTTAGTTTACATGAAGACTATCACATAGGAGGATACTGATAAGGTCATTTGTAAGAAAGAAAAAGTTTTCCTAGAATTAAAGATTTCTTGAGCCATTGGTGACTCTGTACCCCGCGTGACCACTCCCAGTTTAAGGCACATCTAGGACAAATGCTGTCCACAAAATGTATACTGACTTTAGTTTACAATGAAATAGGCTGTATCGGTGGTATCTATATAAGCCAGTAACCATCCTCGGACTGAAGTGATCATTTTGATTTAGTGGTATGTTACATGCTTAATAAGCAGAAGGTACCGAGCTCTATTCTCCTCATTGGTGACCTAGACGCAGCAAACAAAAGTCATCAGACCTACTTGACGCAGCAACCAAAGCTGTCAGACCCACTTGACGCAACAACAGCAACTCACACGCTTGCCATAACAACTATATCGTTCGTTCGTCTATTCACCGACTCACTGGTGGGGGAGTTGTGTAAGGGTGTTATCTATGTAAGCCAGTAACAGACTCCTGACTGAAGTGATCATTTTGGTCTTGTGGTATGTTACGTGCTAACGATCCAGAAGGTACCGAGTTCTATTCTTATCAAGGGCTTAGATATTTATATTTGTTCCTCCAATCAATATTTGCTCGCTTCCAAATCCTGTATATGAACAAGGTCTCACATAAAATCTAGCGTTAATGCACGAAGTTTTAAAGTACAAAGTCATGTAATGAGAAATAATCATCTTTTTGAGAAGTGCACTTGCTTTCCTGTATTGTAATAAAAAATGATTTGTAAGAATTCAAGTAACTCAACAATTCGGTAAGATCAAACATTAAATAATTGTTATAATGAACAATTCTAGAAAGACAATGCGAAATAACCATTACAGATTTTTGAGCTGGAAATGTAATCTTCTTAAATTGAGAGTTATTTTAAATTTTGGAGATGTACATCGATTTTTAGAGTCTATATATATAAAGGAGAAAAGCGACTCACTGTTTGACTCATCACGATATCTCCGGAACTATTCAGCCTACAGACTTGAAATTTGGTAGGCATGTTCTTTTCACAGAGTAGAGATCCGTTAAGAACGGATTTTGCGAAATTCGAATCCCAAGAGGTGCTTTAAATAATTATTTCCGTTTTTAAACTACTCGACATACAATCTTGAAATTTGGTAAGCAGATTCCTTTCACAGAGTAGAGATCCTCTAGAAAATGAGTTTGGTAAAATTCGACCCCAAGTACCATTGCCGGGGCTTAGAAGCGTTATAAATAATTATTTCCGTTATTAAACTACTGGACGTACAGTTTTGAAATATGATGAGCAGAATCCTTTCGTGAAGTAAATATCCGCTATATAATGTGTTTTGTGAAAATCGCCCCTTTAGGTGGCATTGCGGGGGTTCAAGAGGCGTTATATATAATTTTCCCCCCATTTTTAAACTATTTGACGTACAGTCTTGAAACTTAGTAAGGGGATTCCTTTAGTAGAGTAGAGAACCACTACAAAAATTGTTTCGCGAAAATCAACCCCCAAGTTTCATTTCGGAAGATTAAGGGGCATAATAGATAAATATTTCCATTTTTAAACTATAATATCTACCTGCTTGAAAATTTAATCGTTTTAATTTAACACAGAATTTATTATTAAAAATAACGCTCTATATTTTATGAAAAATATGGGGGGGGGACCCATATTCTGTGGAATAATGTATTTTGGTATAAGAAATGTGAAAAATATTTTTCAAAGCAAGAAAAAAAAATTAAACTTAGCAGAAAATTTAGTGTTTTCTAACTTTTTCTCAGAGTCCTAACGAAGTAGTGTATATTATATTTTAATAAATAAAATAAAAATTCAAAAATAAATATTTAGAAGTACGAAGAAAGAGACCAACCAGAAGACCAAGGAGACCAGGCAGACCAGGTAGACCAGGCAGACCAGGTAGACCAGGCAGACCAGGTAAAAAAATTCAACATCACGTTTCAGACATTATTAAATATTTAAAAATGAACTCTGTGCATCTATTTTATTTTATTTTCGGGAAATAGACCTAGATAAATGAATGTAATTTTACTTTAAGAGTTTTTAATATAGATACACATATCTTGCATCATTTTTTACGATAATGCCTAGCAAATTAAAAAAAAACCTGAAAACACCAAATATTGTTGTTTTTGTGTTTGATATCATATGCATATCTAGACAAGAAAAAAATTTGTTTAAAATTTTTTGAAATACTGTCAATAAACCACTGCAAAGTACAGGTTACTACTTTTTAAAAATGGCTGGAAAATACCTTGAAATGTTATGGAATTGTAAATCAAAAACCCTGAAATCTTCCTCAGTTCTTACAAACCGAAAAAAAAATTCAATTCGAATTTGAAATGCGTATTAGTATTAATCATAATATTTAAAAAAAGAAAAAGAAAACATTTTTAGTTAAAATAAAGTAGCGAAATACATATATAACAAACTTAGTTTTTGTGACAACAAATGATGTGCAATAAAAAATAGACACTAATTGCTGCGTGACAATTACTTCCGAAAAATGTATGGCATGATTCTACAGTCAAATTGCATAACAATGCATTTTCAAAACAAGAAAAACAATTTCTAAGCAACATAACATAAAAAGGTTATAGAACTTATTATACAGAAGGTCTTTCACACTTTACGGAAACGATTTTAATAGTTAATTTTTATCAATAAATACCGTAATTTTGGGGCAATTTGCTTCTGTCTGACAGCCATGATTCTTGATAATAGCTTCAGCAGGAATTTGTTATGAAAGTAAACTTTTTCTTAATACAGTTTGTGAGCAACTTCCCATTGAAGTCGTTCCCACACCGTCTTGCCTACTTAAGGGTGTAAGGAAAACAAAGCATGACCAGAAACCTCCATAATGATTATAATTTTATTACTATTCAAGCACACTAATCAACCACAAGTTAAACTACAAGAGGAGGCCCTTGGAGTGATATAAAGAAGGCAATGAACCCTAAATGAACAAGCGCAAGTAATCAGTTTAATTTAAACTAATCGATCTTAGACTATAAATGCTCAATCTACTATTGTAGTATAGTGGTAAACTCTGTTCTTAATTCAAGTTGGGAAAATGAATTAAATCTCACCTTCGTAAGTCCACAACAGTCTCACCGTTCCTACTATCTTACAATTACAAAACCCTGACTTTATATAGTTAAACTAATCTCCATATGAGGCTTTCTTCTTGAAAGGGAGGGTTGTGCATTAACGCGAATGCCAGCCCCAAAGTTTCCCCAAGAGGATTAGTACGAAGGTCGCGTATGGATCCGTCACAAGTTATGCTAATTTTAATCCATTCCTCTTGTACCGTTTTCCAAAGTCCATTCAGCGGGCTTGGATGCCGCTTTCTTAAGGCTCGTTTTAGTAAATTGAATGCACATAAATCCATTGGAGAAGCGTTGGGTGATTTTACATGTATTTAATCAAATAAGATACACTTTATTCCAGTTTCTGATTCTTTATTTGCTAAATAAGCAGCAGTTGACTTAGACGTGTGTCTAGAGACTTTGTCCATTATGATGCTAGACTTTATCAATGTTCTTTCCATATCAGGTTGGAGTTTCTTCTTCAAAAATTGGTTCTAATATATTCTGCTGATAGTAGAACGAGTTAATTTTGGCTTTACTTCAGTTTTTTTTTTTTAATTTGCCGCTTTTAGAAAATCCCGATATTATGATAAAGCTTCGTGGTCATGTTTTAATTTGTTTCTATTCGCTAGACGTTTTTCCCTTTTAAATTTAATAAATTGTAGACCTTTTACTAAAAGGCAATAACCAAGATTTTTACGCGGATTTAAAATTTGTAGATGCCAGTATTTCTTCTCGGAAAGGGCAGATACGTAATCTTCTTGCCATATATCAAATTTAGGAGCCAATTTAAAAAGTAAATCGTTTATTTTACATTCTAATCACAACAAAACATTAGTAGACGATTATTCTAAAGTTTTCAAAGTTTTATTTCAAAATGCACACGAGGAAATAAATTTCAAAACCGTTTCTATAAAATGTGAAGATCCTTCTGTACATTTATTGTGGTCAATTTTTGGACAGCAGTTCATGTTTTCTCAAATGCAAAAGAAATTAAATTAAATTACGTATTCTCATGAACAGATGAGGAACCCGACGAAAATCCAGATGATGATTCTCCGGACTATTCAGAAAGGAAAAGAAGTAAGTAATTTATTCCCCTTGAAAAAAATGTAGTTTCGTAAGATTTCACCTTTAAAAAAAAATTATTGTCAAAAATTCATGAAGTACTAATGATATTTTAATTTATTTAATTGTACATTTGAATAAATATAAATTAAGAAGGACTGTCTAAAAATTACTCCAAATTAATTGTATTAAATTATTTTTTCTGAAAAATCACATAAAAATATATTATTTATAAAACTAAAATATTTATGATCTAAGAAATTACAATAAATATCTCAAAAAATATTTTCAACAATGCTGTTCTTGATTTTAAATATATACTAGCAGCTGAGCCTGGCGTTGCACTGGCCCTTTAATGTGTTTTATTTTTTTCCTTTTTATCCCCCAGGGAAATTTTATCTACCTGTCTCGATGGTACTTTCTATATTTCTAATATTAAAATTCCTTTTGTGATCGAAACTTCTTCAATTTTTATCTCTCTTAACTGCTTAAACAAAGTTTTTTTTTCATATGAATAAAATCATCCGTCTCAAGAACAAGTAATATGGAAAAAAAATTTTAAGTCAATGCCTACTTAGGTCAACAAAGAAATTTTTTATTTTAATTGCTTTTTGTAAAATAATTACAATTAATATAAATATTTATATACGTATGAAAGAATCACAATATTAAGTGGCAATTATTTTTTATTAATTATCATTAAAGTATAGTATTGTCACCCAAAACAATCATGTATATAAAATTTCAGTTCAACTGAATGAACGTGAGGAAAAAAATATTTTAAAGTTTTGACCCCATTGCTAAAAATGAAGCCAACGTGATTGCACCTGTAATTCCTTAAATAATTCATTTCAGTCAGTTAATTTTAATTAATTATAGTTAAATTGTCATATTGTTACCCAAAAGAATCGTTTATAGAAAATTTCAGCTCAAATGAGTGCCTTAAAATGTGAGAAAAAAAACCTTTAAAAATGTTGACACAAGTCGCCAAAATGGTCACTAAGTTGCTAAAAAGGGTGCCAATGTAGTTGTATCTGTAATTCGTTGAATAATTAGTTCTAATTAGTTAATTTTTATTAATTTGAATTAAATTACTGTATTGTTATCCAAAATAATCGCGAATATAAAATTTCAGCTCAATTGAGCATTTTAAAACGTATTTTATTAATGATTAAAAATTTGAACAAGATATATATATAGGGAGAGTGGGAACTAATAGTAGGGTTTGAAAAATGACACTGTTAACAATAGCAATTTGAATAGTCTTTTGAAAATATCTCGTACAACAAAGGGTGGAATGAGTGTAGTTAACATAAATCACGTAAGTTTTAACATGAATTAGTTATTGGAAATTTAGATTCACAAGGACAGTATTAAAATAGTTTATGTATTATCAAGTGTGACAAATATCTTTGTTTTTACTAATTAATTGTTATTATTTTTATATTTTTATTGTTTTATTTATACAATTTAAAAAATATTGTCTAAACATGTATTGACTTAAAAATGAATTTGAGGAAAAAATTCAAAAAAATAAATAATAAATAAAATAAAGGTTTTGTGTTAAGCTATAGAAATAGATTTTAAACATATTTTAGTCTTTCGCGGCGTTACATAAACATTTTCCGAGAATATACTTTTTTCCCTCTGGGAAATTTACCCTACTATTCTCCTTCAGAGATGAGTCTTTCCAGCTCCATTCTATTATTAAAGGGAAACAAGAAGGGAAACTTATTTGGTACTTCAAAGGAATACAACTAATTATTTGCGGATGTATGAAATTCGGGGCTAATACATTGAGAGTCCTGAAGGAGTGCTACTATTACACTAAGTCTCGTCCTTATATGAATTTCCTTAGTCATGCCCTCCCCTTGTGAGACATAAGGAACGAAAACCTGCAGCATCAATTACGATGTGCAAACACGCGCATTGAGATCAACTTGCAAAAATTTAGTGAAAGAGTTGAGAAACAAGTATCTCCCTAATTAAACAATTATACATTATTTGATTATAACATTATTATTATTATATTGGCTAAGTTTGATACATGAAAAAAATTAAAAACAATAGTAATATTTCCTTTTGTTTTAAATTTCCAACTCAATAGTTTGTTATTGGTCGAAATCTGATATAAAGATATATATTTTTTATATTCGGCCCAAAGGGGTTATAATGTTTTTCCGTAGTGGTCCGCTAGGTCATTTAGGTTGGCCACGCCTGAACTAGACTCTTAGGGCTACACTAACCTTACTGAATATGGAAAATTTTGATTAGAATTATATGTAAAAATAATATTTTTTAAATATGAAACTTTTTCAAAACTTCGAAAGAAAATAAAGAAAAAAAAATATTTACAATTTTTAATGCATTTGTCTTAGAATTAAATCCATGCATTATATTCAATATATAATCTGTTTATACTCTGTAAAATACAATTTAATCCCACAAACTTATGTGCGTTAAAAAAAAGCTTTTGTTCAGATAAATTAAAATCGAGATTTGAATTCTCTAAAACTGATTCTTAAGAACTGAGACTAAATTTCAGAAATAAAATTACGAAACATAAAATGTCAAATAATCAATTTTAAAACTTGTTTTGTACTCACTTACAATATAATGAAAACAATTATAAATATTTACTACAAATGCTTACAATATTCGGTGACTATATTAATGTAAAATTTTATCAACATTAATGTTTAAAACACTACAAAGTAATGCAAAAATATAGTTTAAATACCTTTGCTAAGTGTACTAACAAAGTATGTATTATTTTTTTAACAAATGAATGAATGATCAGAAGTACTAAAAGAAAGACCGATACCGCCTGATGATAGCCACGAACCCGGAACGCCAGGCAGACCAGGTGAATACTTTAATATCTATATAACATTTTCGAATAATTAAAAGTTATTATGAACTTTTGCTAAGTTTTAATTTCTCGACGTAAAATAGAATAAATATGTAGGCCATTTTACTTTCTTAGAGTTTGATTTAGATACAAATGTGTCACCATCAAGTGTTAAGCTTGGACCAGGAGAATCCGAAAAAGGTGTTTAAAACTTACTGAATCGAATCGAATTGTTTTATTCTTTTAATTAATTATAATGAGCTATCCAGACCAGAAACAGTTGTCAATTTTATCTATCTAATCTGTCAATAATGCTATGAAAAAACCAATGCAAAAATAAGAAGTTGCTATATTTTAACGATTGCTGCAAAATACTTTCAACTACAATATTAGATACTTACTGTAAAAAAAAACATTGGATCTTCCTCATTTGCTACAACCCAAAAAATTTCAATCTAAATATGTATTTGTATTAATAGTAGTTTTTAAAATAAAAACAAGTTTTAGTTAAAAATAAAGTAGCTAAATATGTTTATTAAATTAATTTTTGTAACTACAAATGCTGTACAACAAAAAATTTAAAAAAAATTGTGACGTCACAATTATATATTGTTACGTAGATCGGGGTTCGAGGATTTTATGCAAAATCAGTTGTAAACAACAAGTCAGTTCTTTAACAGCGATGATAATTTATTGTCGAAAATCAATCCTTGAAATACAGGATTCAGCAGCAAAATTCACAGAATAAATAACAGAAGGATTTCACACCTTCAACAGCACTCAGACACAATAAGCAGTGTCTAAAATACACGTATGTAACTGACTATTCACAAGCATAACCGAGCTGAACAAGTTCAAGGCAAGTCTACTAAACGCTAATCAAAACAGTACTTACTCACTACTCGCTGGTTGAAATCAAACTGACTGTTGCGGCGAGTATCGCTCTATTTATAACAGGGGCCGAAATTTCTGGAAAAATGCGCTCGTGTCACAGATCATGAAATTAGTGGATTTTCTACTAATTTTTAGAAGAATCCAGAAGGTCCCGAACTCGCCAACATGGTCGCCAAAAATGATGCCAACTTGGCTCTATCGCCAATATTTCGTCGTTACCAATGAATCACCATTATAACGTAAGGGACGGCTTGCTTGTGAATATTACAGTCTTAACATAAAATAAATATAGCATAAAGTTATATAAAGGCATTGCAGATCCAAATACAAATTATTTACATTATTTTATATAAAATTCGTAACAATATACTTCCGAATAATTGATTTTACATTCAAAATTCAAAATAATGTATTTTCAAAATAAAAAGAAACTTATTCTGAAACATTGCTAAGTTTTAAAAATATTATGTATCATGATCTAAATAACTATGAAAAATTATGTAATTTACTTTATTTAAAGATAACTTAAAGTAAGCAAGTTTATTTTTAAGTATGGAAAACTAATTTTTAAAATCCAACAGATAATTAATTCCCCCCCCCAAAAATACGTTATCTATGAATCTAGATATTTAATTGCAAAAACCTATTAACACAAGAAAAAGACAAGGATAATTCCATAATTAGCATACAAAATCATATAATTACAAATATTTAAGCAATTAAAATTTTCTAAAATGCAAAAGAAAATAAATTAAATTGCTAAATCTTTTGAATCTGAGGAATACCCAAAATAAGAAGCATACAGAATTCCAAGAAAGATGATAAGAAGAGGGAAATAATTAATTCTCCTTGAAAAAATAAATAGAATTTTTGTGTGAGATTGTAAAACTTTCATGCACTAATGATATTTTAATTCATTTCATTATTTTTAGATATTTGGTTACACACATATATTTAGAATGAAATTTTTTTAACAATTATCATAAATAAATTTTAATAATAATATTTTCAGAAGATCTCCTGTAAAAATTGCTTGGTTTTTAAAAGAAATAAAATTTTATGATCTAATTAGAAATACATACTATGATCACAATATATATATATTATTACGATTTTGGTATTTAAAATGTGTTTATAAGGTTAAATTACGTCAAAATTACTATTCTGCTTGAAAAATAGTGCAGGATTAATGTTTATTGCATGTAAACATGTGAATTAGATCAATTGCTATGGGACCTTGTAAATAACATGGGGCTCTTTGGGTATCTCGCCAAATTGGCGAGATATCGTTTAGTTGGCGACAGTTTTGGCAACTTATTTTGTCGCCAAATTTGGCGATATTTGACGACTTCCGGTTCCGGGCGGTTCTCCTATTTTCTGGAATGTTCTACCACTTTCGCCATGTCTATATAAGGCATACTGAAATGCAACACGGGGCAGTTGTTATTCAGATTTCTTGAAGCTCAGAAGCGCCCGCAGCCTCTGTTACTTTACGGGTGATTCTGTTGTAATTTATGACGAAGAGAGTACGAAAGCCTACGGCTTTGAATTTGATCTATTCCTTGCTGGATCAGTACATTGCGTTGTGTTACTGTTGTGTTGTATTACTGTAACTTCGGCTGTTCTTATGCCTTTCTGAATATTGTATTCTTCATTGGGCTGATAATAAAGAACTGTTTTATCGCTGTCCTGATTAAAGTCTATTCAATCCCTGAACCCAACAGTGAAATTCGTTACAATATATATATATTTAATTTTGACAATTCTATCCATGTTTTGGAATAGGTAAATTATAGCCAAACTATTACGACCACATATTGATTACCATATTGGAACCTCTTTTGTCCTTAACCTTGCATAGATTCTTATTGGCATGGATTACATGAAATATTGGTGTATATGAGAAATCTGAGACTCTATCCGATGAATTTCACACTACAATGCTGTCAGGTTGGATAATTCTGGATCCATCTGTCTGAAGCTGGTACTGAATCCAGCTGTCATCCCACAGGTTCTCCATTCAATTGAGATCTGGTGATTGTTAATGCCAAATGTCTGCCATGTTCTTTGAACCATCTCGAGCAATGGCAACTGTACGACAGGAAGAATTGTCCTGTTTAAGGTATCCGACTACTTGCGACAACTTTTTTTTAAGAAAATGGATATAGGGAAATTTTGTTGTTTTTAGATTTGTTAAGTACATTTAAAAAAATATGCTAAAATTAAGAAGAGAAAAAGAATTTATTGTTACTAAAATAAGAAAAAAAATGGGTAAAAATTTTCAAAAAATAATATAAACGTGGCACATTTTGTACCAAGAGTTTATAACCAAATTTTCGATTTTTCAATTCTGATATGTTGCTATGTTATTCAATTTTGAAATGACCCTCAGGATAAGAGATATTTTAATTCTTTCAAAAACTAGAGTTTATCTTAGTTTATATACAAAATTGCTTAAAAAAACAGTAATTATATTAACATAAGAGACTGCAAATTTTGTAATAAAACAATGATTGATAAATCTGAGGGTTAAAACACTTCTACTTTTATACAGAACCTACACAAAAAAATTTCAATTATTTTCAAAAATTCCTTAGCAAAAAATTCTTAGCTTAGCAAAAATTTCTTCCCCGTTTGAACATTTTCAAAAAAACACAGTTCGAGTAAAATGCGCTTTAGAGTATGACATCTTGCTGAAAGTAATGGCATCTGCTTTTATTAAAACACTTGTAGTTTGTGTCCTCGTGAACCGAAAATAATGAACTTAGTATTTTTATAAAGCTAATAAGATGGCCTATAAAATAAAAGCATGAAAAATTGCCATTGTTTGCCAAATTCACAATTTTAGGGTAGATGGATACCTTAAAAAATCCACCCCAGCCAGGGTATCATAACAGGTCGCACTTGATCTGCGATAACCCTTATCCTTGAGCATTCAGAGGTTCTTCCACACGAATCAAAGGACCATGCAATGCCAAGAAAACATCCCCACTTTGTAATATTGCCTCCGTCAACTTGAAGAGTTGTCGCAATACAGTAGGGTCCATTCCTTTCTTTCTATTTTCTCCATATTTGCCTCCTTCCATCTGCATGGTGTAATTGTAAAGGTGTAATTGTAAACTCTATTCATTGGACAACATGATTCATTCCCAGTCATCAGTTGTCCAATCCTTGCGCTCTTTTGCGAATCCGAGGCACCTGCTGTGGTTCAAGGTCAACAGTTGAGGCTTTCAAACCGGTCTTTGGTTACTATAGCCAATGCAGTACCATGCGTGATAAACAGTTCATTCAGTGACGTTCGTAGTTGCTTCTTGAAAGCGATACTCCGCAATTAGACATGTGGTTGCTCTTTTGTTGGAATGAACAACTCTCACAATTTTTCTTTTTGAGCGATGTCATGGTCATAAGCTTGACTTTGTACCCTGTTTTCCGATTGGTAATCTTCTCTTTGCAATCATTAAAAACTGCTGCTCTCGAACACTTCACATGTGCAGCCGTTTTGCTGATTGTGTTTCTGAAGTCTTAGTTTTCTACAATCATCCCACATTCAAACTCAGTTGAATCACTGCCCCCTCTCTTTATTCGCAAGTAATACATTACAACTGATGCTTTATTATTCCTGTGTTCCCTTTCACTAGCTATTTCGCCCACATTTTTTGAAAATGGGAAGTTATAGCCTACCTTTGTAAAAGTGTCAAATGGTCATAATAACTTAACCCATCAGCGTATCTCCCCTTCGATAGATGACTTGCAATTTGTTCACTTACACACTATTTGGCCAAAAGTATCCAGACACCTTCTAAGAAAAGGGAATCTGGCAGGTGATATAATTATATCCGTAAACGGAAAGTTACCAAAGGGTTTTTAGTGGTTTATTAGGAAATATTTATTCATTTATGAGGCAACAGATAATTCAAAGGAGCTCAGGGAACTTGATCATGCTATTACAGTGGAATAACACATTTAATGAAAAGCAGCTCGAAACTTTCCATGCATGCTAAAGAAGTCAAAATCCCTGTAACTGATGTAATTTGATAAGTGGATAAGTCCAAACAGTGAAACTTTAGAAAAGCGTAGTGACAGCCCGGAAAGAAATAGTGGACGCAAACGTAAAACTCTGAAAATGGCAGTGAAGCAAAGTCAGAAGTCTTTGTGGTTGCATTATTTCACTGAGATCCTAATTTCATTAGGTGTTACAGTTAAAAGCAGAAAGTCGGGAGTTAAAAACATGGGATTCCATGGTCGTGCAGCCCCTCACAAGCCTAATATTACAAACTAAAATGCAGAGTGTCAATTTCAATGGTGCAAAGTCCACCATCAATGGAGTATGGACATTAGAAAAAAATGTTCTTTTGGGTGATTAATTTCGCTTTATAATCTAGAAGTTAGATCAGGGTTACTCAACCTTATTTTCTGCTGGGCTGCATACATATGTTATCTATTTCGCTCTGGCTGCATACATATGATGGCTATTTCACGCAAGTCGCGACTTGAGGATTAATGGAGAGTGTGGAGAGAAATGATTTATATGACCAAAAAACATAGAAAACTTTATTGTGGAAATTGATCAAAATATTATCTTCTATTTACCTTTTTTTAAATATTATTTTTTATGTTTTTAATTTTCGACACTAATTATTCTAAATTGGAAGCATTTAAGAATCACTCTTTCACAATTTTTGCATCAATAAACGGTTCCACATAATTAACTATGATATAACAAATTTCATAGGGTTTCACTGTTATCGCTGTGACATTACCACTGACAAAACATTTTTTTGCTGTTGTAAAGATTATTCAAGAGTCTATTTATCATCTCTTGAAAGAGATCTTCGAGAAAAAGTGTCATTGAGCGATTCCTTTTTATTGGTATTTTTTAAATACACTTTCGGGACAAACCAAACAATTATTGAACTATGCTTGTTTTTCGCTGCAAAATAGTCAGCTTCCCAATTATCTTGAAATTTCTTCGAATAATATTTTCGCTTTCAAGATATGAAACATAATTAAAAATTAGTTCCACTCATAAAATGGTCGCTACTCCTCTGTTGTCTATTATCTCTAATTGATAAAAAAGAATCGAATCGCACCCATACGATATCGAGAGCAAATCAAGAATTGGGTAGTCGATTGATGAAATGGGTGATCATTAACTGCATTTACCTAACCAAAGTCCCGGTCATATTCCCATAGAAAAACTTTGGAATGAGTTAAAATGCAGATTATGTAGCATTGCCAGCTATAACCTATGTCTAAACAGACGCCAGAAAAATCATTCCCATGATCACATATTAATAACTAATGAAAAGTCTCTCATACGTGTGTGGGCCCACGGTAGCCTAGCGGTTGAGGTATTGGATCATGCCAGGCATGTCATGAGTTCGAGCCCAGTACCACTTTAGACCCGCCGTGTAGAGAACGATGCCCTTTAAATCTGTCGAGAGATCAAACGTCCTCTCGTTGATGTGGTGTGATAGTTAGGAGAGGAGGGTGGCAGCTCAGGTGTCGTCCTCGCGACTTGGTCATGGTTCCAAATTACGAGGTCTGTCGCCAAAAGCCCTCGTGTAGCTGAACAGTGCTACGTTAATTTTCAACCAATCACTCACTCTCACCCCACACGTGTGCACTCTATCATCGATGAAAACTAGAGACTAACATCATATAAATACATAAGTATCCGTGAGTGAGTGAGTGAATATTTACGTCGCACCGTTCATCTACTCGAAGGCATTTGGCGATGGATCTCCTAATTTCGAACCATACATATGTGTCAGGATTTCTTAAATCAGTACCGATGGCGGGATACTTTTGGCAAAATAGTTTATGCTGATTGTTCTGGAGCAGATATTTCAATTTTCTTTCTATAATTATCAAATTTAGATGAAACATTTCAACCACTTAATGTCAAAATATAAAGAGATTCTACTTATGAAAAACAAATGTTTGAAGGAAAAAATTGAATATTTGAACTAAAGAGTTACTTTAAACACTTGAATAAAATTCGATTTAAAAGCAAATGCAAATTCTCTTAAATGTTTATATTGAGTGTCAATAATGCAAACCTATCGCAACAGGAGAATGACCGAAACAATAAGAACCTGGTAAAAATATACCTATATTACCAATTTCAGGTGAACCATCTTATACCATACCGACAGCCCCAGGGCCTACTTTATTACCAAAACTAGATATTCATGTGCCTAAATTACCAGATTTTGCCCGAATACATCCAAGACCTACTAGAAGACCAAGACCAGGTGTTCTTATTTCTATATTACCAGATTTTTCCCGACTACGAACAACCAGAAGACCACGTCCAAGACCTCCTGGAAGACCCAGGCCAGGTGTGTTATTTAATCCTAATTAACACAGGGCACCTGAAATATACAAATAATTCTGAAATAATTACCACCCTTCCCAATATTTGTACCTTCTGAATGCAGAGCGTATTTGAACTCATTATCGTTTATGAGTATGTGACAAGACAAAATAGTCGAACAAACATCTACTTACAATTCACAATTGCAGTTACAGCATCTGAGTAATGAAGAATTCTTCTCAAAAGAAGTTAAAGGAAACGCGTGATGTTTATCGCTATTAGTTTCCTTTTAATTTTATATCACCGATGACTTAAATGCGTACCGGTAAAAAGTGATGTAGTAGTTATTTTCCCCGACATCATAAGGCATTGGCATGGAAGTTTAAACATTGCAACGAGATTATTTTCCGATAAATGTGGCCACCATGGACCACAAAAAAATCTATACGTTAAAAACTTTTATTATTATCAGGCGCACAAATAAAAATCCTAAAAATAAGAAAGGGCAGAAAAATTGATGCATAATTTCAGAAACGAAATTACAAAATACAATTGTAGAAATTATCAATCATATAGTGTTTGTAACTCATCTGATATCAATCTTTCTTTTTTAAAACTTGTTTTGATCTGAAGTCATACAACAAGATAAAATATTCACTTTTCTCTATTTGTGAAATATATTTCTACAAAAATAAATAAGTGAACAGTAATATTTTAAAACAGTACAAAATTATCGAACAAGAGCATTTTTGAAGATTTGTATAAATGTACTAACATAATATATATTACTTTTTTAATAATTAAAATAAAAAATAAAAAAGCAAATATGTTAAGAAACAAGAAAACATAGAGCGAGATCGAGAGATGAATCTTATCCCGAAAGATCAGACAAAAGACCAAAAGACCAGGTAAGTATTTATATAATATGTTCCTGAAATATATATTCAGAAACTCCCTTCGATTTTTTATTTCATTTTTCGAAAATAGAAACAGAAAAATATGAGAGCATTTTATATTCCAAGTGTTTAATTTAAATACAAATATCTTACATCAGTGGTTAAGTTACTTCCAGACAAATTTGAAAAATTCTCTGTTTAAAAATACTAAAAACAATTCAAATATTATTAATTTCGTATCTTCAATAAGATATCTAAGCATCCACACTTAACTTTATAAGTACTCTGACAAAGCTTGTGTGTATTACCCTTTAATAAATAAACTCAAAATACAAAAATAAATCCTTAGGAGGATTTGAACCAAGACCACCTGGTGATGTTTATTACCCAGGAATGCCAGGAATACCAGGAAGACCAAGACCAAGACCACCAGATGATTATTATTACCCCGGAAGGCCAGGAAGACCAAGGCCAGGAATACCAGGAAAACCAAGACCAAGGCCACCAGATGATTATTATTACCCCGGAAGGCCAGGAGACAAAGCAAGATACCAGGAAGACCAAGACCAAGCCACCAGATGATTATTATTACCCGGAAGCAGGAACAGGCCAGGAAAGACCAAAGGCCAGATGAAATACCAGGAAGACCAAGAAACCAAGACCAAGACCACCAGATGATTATTATTACCCCGGAAGGCCAGGAAGACCAGGAAGACCAAGACCAAGACCACCAGATGATTATTATTACCCCGGAAGGCCAGGAAGACCAAGGCCAAGAATACCAGGAAGACCAAGGCCAAGGCCACCAGATGATTATTATTACCCCGGAAGGCCAGGAAGACCAAAGCCAAGAATACCAGGAAGACCAAGACCAAGGCCACCAGATGATTATTATTACCCCGGAAGGCCAGGAATACCAGGAAGACCAAGACCACCAGATGATTATTATTACCCCAGAAAGCCAGGAATACCAGGAAGACCAAGACGACCAGATGATTATTATTACCCTGGAAGACCAGGTAAGTAATTGAATGTTATGTCCTTGAAATATACAAATATTCACTTAACTATTTTTTTTCTTTTTCTGAAAATGGAAAAGGTAAAATATGTGAGCCTTTCAAATCCGAAGTGTTTTATTTAAATACAAACATCTTAC
This sequence comes from Trichonephila clavata, assembly GCA_019973975.1. Taxonomy (NCBI): domain Eukaryota; kingdom Metazoa; phylum Arthropoda; class Arachnida; order Araneae; family Nephilidae; genus Trichonephila; species Trichonephila clavata. The sequence goes on along the minus strand of BMAO01034452.1, from coordinate 139,659 downwards.
ATCAGTTCTTAAGTTAGTACCAGACAAATTTGAAGAAATCTGTTCAAAAAATCTAGAAACAAATCAAATATTGTTGATTTTGCAGCTTAAATAAATTCTCTAAGCCCTCCAGACACTAAACTTTGGATAAATACACTAAAAAAACATGTATTACCCTTTAATAAATAAGCTCAAAGTACAAAAATAAATGTTTATGAGATTTCGGACAGAGACCGAGATGTGAGGATAGAAAAAGGCAGGGAAGACCAAGACCAGGTGAATAATTAAATGTTATGTCCCTGAAATAATGTAAAAATACTTATATAAAATATCTCTTTGCTTCTACTTTCCTTCCGATTATTGTAAATAAATGTTTTTTTTTTATTTACGATGAGTGTAACTTATATATAAATGTAATACGTCAAATTTCATGGTTGTCGCTGAAAAATTCGACAAAACTTGTTATAAAATCTTGAAGGAAATCAACATTTTTGTTTGTGTCTTTTGCAATTAATTCTTGAATATATTAAAATATATATCTCCTTAGCCTCACTTGACCAATTAAATTTAATTTTTTTTCCTTTTAACACATATAGTGGTTCTCCCTTTTTATCATATATTTTAATAATTTCTGTGTTCACCCTTCATGCCTGGATTTTTTTTTAACTTTAAAGCATTTTTGGGAACCAGTATAATATGTGCTTAATTTGGTATACATACGTACTCACACCCTCATGATCTATAAACAGACCCAAATACACAAGTTTACATTTTTCGTGATTCAGCTTTAAATTTGCGCGTCCTGCAATACCAGATATACTTCATTTAAACTTATAACGATTTGCTGAAACGATTGCGTTGCAATGATCACGGCATCCATATAAACACAAACAAACTTCCAAAAAAACAAGCTTTAGTATTTTATGGATAGCTCTTTGAAAAGTTGGAGGCCCCTTACGCAAACCATAAAGCATACGAGGGGGAGTCGGAGAATAAGTTTCACCTATCGGCTGTGGTCATAGCTGCGTATGAAAGTCAAAACATAGAATGAGACATTAAATATATGGCATAACTTCATTTTTCCACATATTAGTAGCAAGCATATTGAGACATTTGTCTTACCGCTTGATAAGCTTCAAAAAGCCATCCAGGAAAAAGGGCTTTGCACATAAAAGAAGCGTTTAACGGCTTGTTTAACTTAGAAATTGCTTCCAAAGTGCCTTCGGGCGAGGTTCTTCTTCAAAGCCGGAAACAGATGGAAGTCACTTGGTGCGATATCAGGACTGTATGGTGGATGGTGTAGGCACTCCCAAGTGTTTCAATATGGATTTGAGTTGCTGTCACCGAGTGTAGCCTCGCATTGTCACCCAACAACAGAACGTCAAACTTAAGATGCCCATTCCGCTTTTTTCGAATCACTTCTTTCAATTCCTACAGGGTGTCACAGTAGCGCGTAACATTGATGGTTCCAACCCCCAAGAAGCCCACGCAAAAGTAAACGTTTCTTCCGTATGCAAAGCCCTGACATTTGCTGTAGGGTTTTTTGGAGCCTATCAAGCGGAGTGACAAATGTCTCAATGGTCTTCGTACTTATGGGGGAAATAAAGTTGTGTCTTATCTTTAATGTCTCGTTCTATGCTTTGACTTTCACACTCAACTCTGACTACAGTCGAAAGGGGAAACTTATTTTCCGACTCACCCTTGTACTACTAAATGTGTATGTTCCATTTTTAGTTACAAAGTTGAATTTGAGACATCAGCCACATTCCCGGCGAAGTGAAAATATCCACAGCGAGGATCAATGTCCATACATTACCTGTTTTTTTATTATGTTCATAAGATGTTAATCTATAATCCATAATGGATAACGATGGTACTTTGCTATAGCGTTGAGCTTGAAGTTATTGACTGCAAACCTGTATGCTTCCGGAATTCTGGCACTTTCCCATAATTCTTTCTGCAAATTATAGCTGGCGAAGCCTATGGGGACTGAATGGGAACAATAGCACCTTCCTCTAGGATATTGTTGACATTAAAATCAATGATTTCTTGTTTTATTGGATCAGAAAACTTGTAGAGCTACGGACAATAATAATAGGACTATGAGTTTTATATAAAAATACGTTGATATTCCGTGAAGTGGCTTTTCGATATGAAACTAAAACTAACACTGTTCGATATTTAACAACTAATTTTCTCCGTAAATTGTTTTCACTTAATATTAAATAATGAAACTCCTTTACATGTGTCATGGTCTCTTCACAAAAATAGGTTCTCAAAAATCAACCAAATAAAGAGCAGTTTTCCTCTTGAAGATTAGTAGGAATAAAAAAAGAGAAATAATTATATAGGATAGGAACATAGACCGAAAAAACAACCAGAATAAGACGCACTCCGAATTTTAAGTAGGCTTAGGGATAGAGGTAATTAGTATTTCATTTTCCTTAAAAGCATGCACAAAAGTTTTAGAAAATTTTGTCTTTCCAAAAATAATTTAAAACATTCACGAATTACAAAAATTATTTTAATTTATTTATTTCTTCACTTGAACAACACATACACACAAATACTGTGTATTTATTGATATGAAATAAATTTAAAAATTACTCAAAATAAATTTATTTAAATTAGTTTTCGGGGAAATCCCTCTAAGTATTTCTTAGATTCTACAGAACTGCATTATTTATGAACTAATCAGAAATACCTGAAATTATCGTAGAATTTATTTTTGACAATTCTATATTCGTATTCTTATATATATATATAATATATATATATATATACCTAACGAAGACACAGGCATGTAATTTGTTCACTTATATGCTGAAAGTTATGAAACATAATTTGTATTTTTTATTTAAAAAATTATTAAATTTAGATGAAACTGTTCAAACATTTGGTCTCAAAATATGCAATTTTTGCATAAAAAAACTTTTTTTGGTGAAAAAAATTTAAATATTTGAAGAAACAATAATTTGAAACACTCAACGAAAACTTTATTTAAATATACGAGCATGTTATTGTAATATGAGTCAAATTCCTTTAGTTGATATACATAAAAATAAATCTCAACACAAGGAATCGGATGTCGACTGAGACCAGATGAAGATGTGGAGGATATTCCCACAAGACTAGGTGAAAAACCTGGCCAAAGACCATGTTTATTTGAAATTATTTTCATTTGCTATCGAAAAACCTTTGCTATATGGTATGTTGCTATGTTGAGATTGAAGGTTTTTGCGTGTAATATCTTACAGAAGACATTTAAGTTCTCTTTTCTTAAACCGCAAAAGATTTTATTCTTAAATGTATATTCGAATAGATTTTAAAAAATATATATTCATTGAAAATAAAATGGAGACTTCACTTATGTAAAAATTTGCAAGCAAAAAGGTATTAAAAATTGAACTATATTTAAAATTAACCAGCACTGTGTATTCATACTTAATTTAACTAAGTTTTCTGCATATAGCATAATTATACATTTAAATAAATAAATATATGTCTGAAATTAGGATAGTTTAATGAATTACTCCATTTCTTAATCGAAATCTTCTCAAATGCATTCATATAATCGAGAAACTATAAACAGTTTCGAAATCTCTTTTGAAGCTTTAGAATACATTTCCATAAATTTACTACATGTTTAAATCGCAGTATATATAGAAAATAAATCATAATGTACTTTTTGAAAACTGTGAGTAACAAAACATACAAAAAACCAATTGAATTTGATTCATAAGCATAAAACTAAATCACAGGAGAATACCTCGGAAGATTTCTGCAATTATTCAATTAGCAATTTCTCTCGTTTGAAATAAAAGGAACAAAAATAATTTAATTTGTTTATTTACAGGAGATGACTATCCGAAATATCCCCACATAAAGCGAGAAAGAGGTCAGTTTATTTATTTTATCTAAAAAAGAAATATATTTTTTTTAATTGTTAAATATATGATAGTGACATCATCAATAAACAATAGTAAAAATTACAAAAAAAAAACTCTGACAACATTTCTCAGCATAATTGCATGATGTAAAAGTAATTGCAACATAAAGAATTCGAAACATAAAATGTTTTCAAAAATCTGCTTGAAATACGCATGGTTCGTTTTAAGCAAAAAGTAATTTCTTTTTATACCGGTAGAGAAAAATATATATATATTAATTGATGCTATGATTAAAAATTTTTTCCTGTAAAATTATATTTTCATCTAAGACTTATATGCTTCTCTACAAAAAAAATTTTGAAGGTCAATATGATTTTTTTTCTTTTTTTGTAATTTATTCAATTACACTCTTTTGCACAAAACTCGAAGACTCAAGAAAGAGTTGCCCGATTGTGATGAGATCTCGTAGACAGAAACATCTTAATCGAACATGCAAATGATAAAATTTTTAAGGCCAATGAGCATGAATTGCGACCATAGTGCGCATTTCTGCTGAGCAACTTGCAAAATATAAAACCAGTAATAGAGGTGGAGAATTTATCTTTTCCGTTTTTGATGCTGTGATTGCCTAGAGAGAAAATGAATGATCCTATTACGTCGTTTTCGCAGACCTAATCGGCAACTGAATGGTTTCGAACGTGGTCGCATTGTTAGAATGCGTGAAGCTGAGTCGTCATACCGAGTAACAGGTCGTCATCAGCAACGTACAGACACAACTGTGCAAAGGTGCTGACAGAAATGTTTGCTTTGACTAACTTATCGACGAAATGAACACTCTGGAAAGCCAAGATGCATAAATGCGAGGAAGGATCGGAGGATTGTTCTACAGGCCCGAACTGCTACAACGGTATCATTGTTTACTATTCAACGTACTACAGTCTCTTAAGTACCCCCGTGGTACCTTCTGCCATTTTACGGCGCTTGGAAGAGGCAGAGACCTCTTGAAGGTCACTCTCACAGTGACCTTCAAGAGGTCTGCCTTTGACCCCACGATACTGGCAGAATCGTCTGGAGTGATGTTGTAATCAATCATCATGGTTGAAATCGTACTGGCATTGCATAGTGTTTAACGATGAACCTCGTTTTACTCTTGGAGCGAATGACCATCGTCTCCGTGTCTGACGAGGCCTAGGTCAACGGTCTTAAACAGCCTTTGTCTTACATAGGCATACAGCTATAACCCCTGGTGTGATGGTATATGGGGTATTATCTTTTACAACTGCAGGTCATCTTTGGTCATTCTCCATACATGTTTAGCGGCTCAACTATATATTACTACTATCCTACGGCCGGATGTATTATCTTTCATGGCACGTCATCCAGGGCCAGTTTCAAACCAGATAATGCCAGGCTCCATACCACTCGCATATCTCTGGACTTTCTTTCTTCGTGCCGTTAATTCTGTTCCTTGGCCAGCAGACCTTTCACAAGTCGAACATGTCTGAAACATGGCAGGATTCCAGATTCAGGCAGCCAAAGTATCGCAGATCTGGACAAACAACTGGTGAATGTCTGGCAGAATGTATCACAGGATGACATTCGGAACCAATATAACTCTTTATCGAGACATTTACTACCATGAATCGCCACCAGGGGCGGTTCCACCAAATACTAATTTGAACATTCAAGTTGTAATCGTGAGCCGTGGATGGGTCTTACGGCGTTGATATTTTTATCATCTTATTATTTGTGTATGAGCTGTGCACGTAGTTAGTTTCATTAAAAACAGCCATTTACTTCATGGTGCTTAGATGTTTTTTGCAGAAGAGTTCATAAGAACAATTAAAACAGTTTAAAATAAAATTAAATACAAGAAAATATGATTACAAAAAGATATAATTCCTTAATTTGTGCATTAATTTTCTAAAACATTTAAGTAATCATGTTTTGTGTTGTTTTGACTTGAATGTCTGATACTTGTGGTGAAATATTTCATATATATAGAACATTTATCTTTTTTTCATTTAATTTTATTCTGAATTTAAAATCGATGCATATATATATTATGTGTGTTGTATGTAACACTAAAACGACCTTCGCTTTCAATTGGACACCGGAACCTGTTTACTTTATTCTCCTTTCTGCATTTTTGCAGAGAATTTGAAAAATTTTCGTGACTTTCAATCATTTTCCCTGGTGATTACACGGAAATATTTTTGTGGTTCTAGGTGTATTAGGAGTGATTTTACAACTAAATATACCTAGAACGTCTACTGTTGTCATTTCGACACCAATGCAATTTACCATTATAAAAAGCTGTCGTTCAATAAAATATAATTCACTACGTAGATACAGTTAGTAAAAAAAATTTCCCAAGTCCTATCGCACATTTTGCTTACCTTGAATGCAGTGTTATTGAGTTCACAACGAAAATAAATCAATTAAACAAATTTGTTGTGTTTAAGTGTTTCTTTATATAGTATTTGCTTGCCTACGCGTTACAAAAAATTTCATTCGGTTTTCGAAATTAGTGCAAAGCAGACACCCTAAAACGATGGCTCTTAAAAAAGGTCTACACCCTGATGAAATTGCTAATTTGTTGCGAGAGCTTTCTGAGAATGAATTGGCTCTAGTTTAGATCCCGACTAAGAAATTAGATTGAATGAAAGTGACTGCGAAGAATCTGAAGAAAGTGCAGATGTAATTGATAATTCAGTAAATCCTGATATATATGTCACTAGGGATGGCACAGAATGGATACCGCATAAGAGTGTTCCTGACAGATTTGCGATTCGAAATGTTTTGCGACAAAGTAGTGATCCATCAAGCTTCGCGAAACATAATCTCAACATCAGTTTTTATGGTATAAAGGGTCATTAAATATATGATAATTATCTGAAATAATATTAACAAGATATCAATCATTGGCATGGCCAAGTAATTTTAGCGCGTTTTTCACATGTTGTATTTTACAATAATGCAACTAATCAACTTTTTACTAACAGAAAGTAGTGTGTGTACTATACTTAAAATTTTTTTAATTAAAAACATTTTTTTAAATTATTAAATTTAAATATTATTCGGCTCATCTAGGGCACAAATGCGACCAATGCCGAAAACCTGAGGTCAATCGGTTAATTATTGGCTGAGAAAAAGGTACGACAAAATATGGAACGAAGACGAGGACGAAGACGAAATTTGCCTCCTAATAGCGCTTTTTTTACACTACGTGAAAAACGAGCTAAAAAGTCGTAAAACTAAACCCTACTGTACAGTAGTCCTGCAATTATTTATTTAAAATAATTATTTTATATCTTTTATATCACGATATCGAAACGACACCGGTGGGCGTTTAAGGGTATCAAAATCTAGGACGTTCTAGTGTTTTAAAGTAGTTAACTTAGCAATACTTAAAGTTTATTTTACAGTTGTTTCCGTATGTATGGGCAATGCAGTGTTTCCAAGAAATGTTATAAAAATTCTTGGTAGAACAGATTTTGACGTCAAAAATAGTACTCTCTTCATTGTAATAAACTGAAACATGGAAAATAACATGTCTTTTTGAGAATGAGGTTTTTTACAAAAATAATGTGAAATATTTGTTTTTAGTTTGGGAATAATTTCACATAGAATATTTTTTTAAATCTAGATAACGAATTGCTGTTTAAGTTTTCTAAACTGCTCTAACTTTCTACGATATTTATTGCTTTGTTTATTTACCTCAGAGAGTGTACTTACGTACTATCGCAACCATATTGGTGGCACTGAATAAACCCCACGAATTCTGATATTTGAACACGCTGATGGGAATATGGAGTGAGTAGTCCAAAATTACTATGTGAAGAATGATAAGTAATTACAAGTAAATAAAAATCAATAAAAATAACTAGTTTTTTCCCCTTCATTTTATTATTAAATGTATTTATTATACATAATTATTATATTAATTATATAATTATTGCATAAAATTTTATTGTTAAATTTTATTAATAAAAAATGCGGTAAATCCCAGATTTACATTTTAGTATTTTAGCTTGTTATATCAACGAATGGTTAGGCTTACAGTGGCGGCACGCAGAGAAGTATTAAACGAAACACATGGTTGTGCCAATTCAGCGCCCACGACACGTGTGAGATCAAGATGGACAATGAGTTACTTGGAGTTGGTATGGTTGCGATAGTTTATTAATTTGTCTTTACATATTGGTAGAAATATTCCAAGCCAATACATTTTGGATTGAAAAGGCAGTAGAGTAACATTCGATGGTATTTGGGTTTAAAAGAAAAAATTATTTATGTATGTAATGAACATGAAAAAAGTCTACAAGGGGCCTCTATTTTAAAAGGCTCAATTTTCTTATAGGAGGGATAAAAACATTTCCGCGCCCTATTGAACATGAGTATGGGCCCATGAGACCACTAGCACCTCCAAGACCGATAGATAAACCAAATATTGGTAAGTTATTTAACATTCTTCAACAAATTTTAAATGTAATATGTTTAAACCATTATAAAATATGTCCTATTATTCCCTTTATTTTTTTCTTCTGTATTCAGCACATTTTATAAACTCACTACCATATTTTTAGTAGGTAATTGGGCACAACTAGTCAAGCATTAGTCTCCACATAATTTATGCGTCAACTCTCAGTTAATTTTATAAAAGTATAATATTAAAGACAACATTTTAATAAAATTGCACTGGTTTAAATGAAAATTAAACTTAAAATTATTTGTTCTTTGAAATTATTAACCTTAAAATCACTCTAAGTAAAAGATAAAATGAATGTACCCTACCAGGAGCTACCTTGGAATTATGTGAGCAAGCTACTTCTAAGCAGACGAGTCAACAACCAAAGCTGACTAACCTACACTTTTCTTTAAAAAAAATGCGTATATTCGTTACAAGATGAACGTTTTGTGTGCTGTAGGTCTCAGTAGTTTGTTACTTCGATGCACAATATAATTATTTTCTTTATGTGCAAAAACATTTAGTTGAATTTTATACTGTAAACCAATACGTTCCAATATGTAAAATATCTAATGACTATTATTATGCTGAACAAAAAGTAATTTAAGCTCATATTAAAAAATGCTAGTGACATATTTAGTTGTACATTCAATTCGAAAATGCCTCTCAAACATTTTTAACTTTTTAAAAACTACTATATAATTTAATTAAAAACTCTCAATAGTTGCAATTTTCATTAAAACATTTTATATTCTTACAAAAATTCACAGATTTGGAGTCAACTAGCCCATGAAACACTTTAAAATTACACTATGTAAATGTTCATGAAAATACTGTGAAAGTGTATGAGATAAAAGCATCTACTGCTGATAGAACACGAAGTTGGTCGATGACAGACCATAAGCCCATTAGCCCTATAATACCAGGTGACATACCAGGTCAACCACTAGAGGAGCCACCACGTCCAAGACCTACATAAAGACCGGAATTTGATTAGTTATTTAACTCCTTCAGGACCGGTGAACCGATAAAGAAACGTTTCCCTAGGCCCGCACTTTCAGAGAGTATACGCACGCATGGACGAATTTCACTGCTAAACCTAATTTCTTTCAAAAATTCATATAAAATTTTTAATGCAATCTAATACGCTAAAATTTACAATTTATTATCATTAAAAATATCTGAACACGCAATACAAAAATTTTCGCTTTATTAAAAAAAAAAAAATAAACAATTGCGAATTTTAAAGAAAATGTTTCATTTTAATAAAAAAAGTATTCTTTATGAATATCTGAGGCTCAATTAACTAATAAGCTTTACATATTTTTTAAATTTAGTCAAAACATATACAAAAATTACGAGAAGAATAACACATGAACATTTAAACGCTCGCTTCAATCGAAAAAGTTAAACATGTGCAATTGTTTACATTCATAAATATTCCAGGTCTAATTTTTAAAAAAATCGTAGCCGAAAACACATATTGAAGTTCAAAGTTTTGTGAAACATTATTCGAAAAAAAACGGTCTTTGACTTCCATTTAGGGCCTTTAAAAAATCGTGTGTGTGTTTAAAAACGTTCCTAACTCAAATCACACCGGTGTGATGATCATGGGCTTCAGAGCAGGGAAAGCACAATCACATATGTGATATCCTGCCCCTGGAGGAAGAAACGCGTGATCACCTATATGTGATCATGGTCTTGAACGGGTTAACACTATTTATCTAGTTTATCTGAAACGCACACTGCTGTCACCAAGATTGGAAGACCATGAAGGAAAGCAAATACACTAAATATATTTATTGTACGTAAACATGAAGTCCAAAATGATTAAGGTCGCAAGCAGTTGGGGGGGGGGGCTAAAGGGGTGCCTAATTAGTAGAAACAGCTGCCACCCCTGGCAGCTAAAATGGTCCTTATTCGATTAGGCCTGGAGTCGAACTAGGCTAGGATAATAGAAAAGATCAACTCATTCCAGGTTACTTCAAGTTTTTGCTACATAATTGTAGTTTGTTTATAATGCAATTATGCAATTTTTCTGCAACTGGAGGATGGAAATTACTGACACCGCAGAAAGTTTTCGTTTCAGTACGACATTGTACAATTGTTCTCCTCGCATAGAAAAACCGCCTAATTATTTCAGGAATATTTTCTCTTTTATCAAACATTTTTGAATTTCTAAATAAACATAACTTACTGCCGTTTTTGCATTCAATGGGAAAAAAACTTGACAAACCTGTAACACATTTTTCTGCTATTTTCTGTAAGTGTAATATCTCCGCCACATATTTTGCAAGAAGTGAAGGTTTGAATGTGTGTAAATAAAATATTTTTGTTAAACCCTCAATAACCGTAAAAACCCTCATCATTTTCCATAAAACATGAACCAACATTTTGCAATTGAATCTTTTTACCAGATGCAGGGAAAGTGGTCTAGGGGTTTATTATTCGTTAAATAAAGGGATTTGCTATAAATATATACATATATATATATAAATTTATTAAAAATTTATACCTTACAAAGTTTGAATTTGTTATGCAAATTTTTTTCTCATTATTTTTAATAAATTAAGTCACAGAGGTGTTAAATCATAATCAAACTAAAGAGTGTATTATGTATGCCTTAGCATTCTACGTTATCTATTTTTAAAGCCATTATTTGCACAATTACATAATATTAAAAGTAAGTTTTCCAATATTTTATGCTAAGTTTAGTTTTTTTTTTTACACGTTAAAGTACTTCTATATAACACGTTTCTTCTATATAACACACACTTCTTTTACACATTAAAGTACTTCTATATAAAAATTAAAAATATAAGTTGCTAAACAAAATTCTCTCCATCTTTGATTTTTTTTAAAACTAGATTTCTCATATAGGCTAAGAAATGAATCCATACTCTTTATCTCCTATTTTTGTATTTGAAGTTTATAACAAAAGAAAGCACAAGCTCATATTAATAAATTTCATAAGAATAATGAAATATGAAGTTTTTCTAATTATGTAGTTTCCTAAACGTTATGTTAATTCATTCATTAGAACTTTAAAAAATATATAAAGCTAATCATACAAAAAAGGAGTTAACATATTAAAGCACAAAAGGAAAATGCCAATAAATTAAAAATTTGATCAGTTTTTCACTTTTAATTATTTTTTTTTGAGTATAGTACTAGAAATATTTGAATCCTCTTTTTAAAGTAAACTGCGTTATTCAGATATAATTATATATATGCTCACAAAAAATTATGTTTTATAATAGCGAACTGGATAAATGAACGATATAACTATTTTCTATATGTGTTTAAAGTTAATAAATATTAAATAGGTTACCAAATTCATTTCTGCATTTCAAATGAATGGTTCATGAAAAGATGTGAGAAAGAAAATCCATATAAAAATATATTACTATCAAAAAGTGGCTGCAAACTAATGCGCCCCGAATCTAAGATATTTAAGGATGATTATCGAGCTCAATAAAAGGGAATTTAAATAGAAGTTTTAACATCCTGTATGTGGAGCTTATTATTTTCAAAGAACCATTTTTGAAATAACTTTTCAGTTTAATTGAAATTTCGTCTTACGGTCTGCAATTTTCATTTAACAAAACCTTAATTTTTACAAAAATTGACAAAGTTGAAATTAAGTGGCTACTGAAACACTTTACAAACACTCGATGTAAATGTAAGCGAAAATTCTTTGAATTAATTGTTGTAAAAGTTTATAATTTTAAAATATCAACAATATACATTCCACCAGTGCGAGACAGAGTTCCTGGTCGACTTCGAATTATAAAACTACGCCCAAAACCTACACACAGCCCCGTTTTACAGTTATACCGATTGGTGAGTATCTAACTTTCCTTAACCTAGTTCCTTACCTAGTATATACAAATTTCTTAAGTGGGGACTTTTCTTTCCTTTGTATGTGATACATTTTTAAATTCACTGTGATATTGTTGGTATGTTATTAGGCAAAATTAGACAAGCAAACATCTCCTTACAGGGTTGAAATGCAAGCCCTAAAGTACTAAACGATTGAGAAACCCATTGCATTAGCAATCACGTTCCTTTTACCTTTATTCCACCATTGAGGTCATACGTACACTTATCAAAGGATCAAAATGCATTACTTCTAAAGGAATTTATAATAATGAAAGCTGAACTATTTCTTAAAGATGACGTTCAAACACAAATCTGTGAAGCCGCAAAAAATATTAACTTTCACACCAACGACTATATGACTGACCACCATATTTATGGGAAATTGAATCAGACTATGAAACCTGGAGTTAAGAAACTGAAGTCACGTGAAAGCAAACCGCTAGTTAAAGTTTCATTTTAATCCTTCTCTCCTTAACTCCAGTTAATCAACTGTGAGTTTTCAAACTTATTGGTTCAAATAAACCCTTTGACTGCACTGACTGCGCAAGCTCAAGAAACCGAGCTTTTATCCCGGTCAGAACTTCCTAACTGAGCTTGCGATGGGAAAATGAACTTTTAAGGGAAAAAACTGGTTTTCTTTCTTTGACCATTGGTTCAGTTAATGATGAATGCAGTGGTGAGTCTCAAATTATATGCAAAATACCGGCCTTGAAAGTGAATAAGAACATAATCAATCACAAGTTGGTCTAGTGCATAGGTCGCCAACCTTTTTTGAACTGGTGAACTTTTCTAGTGAATATTTTGATACCGCCTCCCCCCCCCCTCGTATCCCACTCCAGAGAAATAAGAGCGTACATAATACATGGTGAAAACACGAATTAAATTTTTTACAAATATTCTATTACTCATAGAATATATTTTTTGTAATTTGGTTTTTTTTCTAAAGCCCCAATTTTTTTTATTTGCAAATCTGAAATAGCTATTGCCACAAATATACAATTTTAAATGCATACAATCAACATAGGGTAACCAGTACTAAAATTTACTTTTGTTTGTGCATAATCAGCGTATTTTTTTAGACAATATTTGGCTAATCTGCCTATGCCTCTCCATACCATCTCAAAACCATCTAACTTATTCTGGGTCTTTTACTGACCCCCTGAAAACCTCAAACGCCCACAAGGGGGCGTTAGGGCCCACATTGAGAACCTATGGTCTAGTGTGAAAAGTGTTAATTCTGCAAGAATTTTTTAACTGTTACTCCAATGACTCTGTAATTAACCTCAACATTCACTGCTTGCTGAACCGAGCTATGAAACCTGGAATTAAGTAATCAATGTCATGATAGCAAACTACCAATTAAAACTTTATTTCTCTCTGTGAGCTTGCAACCTCATTGGTCCAAACAAACCCCATGACTGCGCTTATTGAGGAAATGTGTTTAAATCTGACCGATTCCGGTCAGTCTTTTCTAACTGAACTTTTGATTGTGAGAGGAACTCACGGCGAAGCATTGGTTTTCATCCTTTGACCACCGGTCCGGTTAATGGTGTGAACACGGTGGTAAGATCAAGTTGCATGAAAAGTACCGATCGTGAAGGTGAATAAGAGCAGAAATATTAAAAAGTTGATCGTTTGTTGTATTATAATGTGAGACATCCCCCCCCACGAGAGGTAGGATTGCAACCCCACAATGTATACAGGAATTATCAATTAGAATTTGCGAAAGATAACCTTTGATACAGATTTTCTTATGATTATGCAATTCTCTACTGAAGAAAACACACCCGCACGCTAGAGAGTTTACTTCAGTGATCGATAACTAACATGCGTTGACAACTATTCATGGAGGTAGTGTTTCCGTTTGCATATTTGGGATGGAATCGGGCCTTATTCCTGGGCTTCTTCTTGTTTCTTAAATAAAACATTAATTTGATAATACACATTTGTAAAAATTAACTTTAGTTGAAAATACTCTTTTCCTACTTCTATTTACTTTTCCGTGGTACACTACTGGTCAAAGTAATTGACTTGAGTTTGGTGTGCTTTCAGTTCAAGCCGATTGTATAGAGTTACTGTGATATTTTGCACAGCATGCATAAGTCATTATTGGATTTCAAGACCAAACTTTTTTTTTTTTGAACACCCAGAGTTTTCATTTTTGTCGAAGATACTGGAACTTTATGCAAATTTTCCAATGTTTTGAATGTTTACTGAAAAAAATTCTTCACATGCTACGTAGTTGTATAAAGTTATATTAAACTCATTCAGTATAGCTATAAGGTATCATCGCCTAAAACTTATTGATAGTACTCCTCAAACACTTAGGAGTAAGTTCATTCGATTCTAAAACATTAAGTTTTAAACCTCTTAGAATTTATTTAAAGCATTAATTTAATTTGTGGGAGCCCTGAATGCTTCAACACAGATTTTTAACAATTTTAAAAAAGAATCACAGTATAATATAATCTGAAGCGATATGATATATATGTATGTATGTATATAAGTGTTAAAAAATTATGGAATTCACATTTGTTCATTTAAAAATTAATTGTAACTTCCTATTTAAAATTCAAATAAATTTAAATCAAGTAGCCTGACAAAATTGGATTCCTATCATTAGTTAAAACTGTGACGTCGTCACAATGGAGAAATCGCCCCTATTCATTAGGTGCTCCACAGCTGGGGAACACGTGACTTTGGCGGCATTGTGCGTTGTCTGACAGTTGGACTGTCGGTGACGGGCAGGGCAACACTGCATTATTTTTCATTCATAGGCAGTGATTGTCCGTCTTGAAAGGCTGGCGCCTCGGCAGTCGGCGGCGAGATGTTTCAAGTGCCAGATGTCAGCCAAGCCCTTGTCACCGGGGACCTGTGAGAGAGACCGGAACTTTTGTTATCTCTTCACGAATGGAGGACGTCCAAGACCGAGGTGCCGGGTGCAAAACCTTGAGGCCGGCCAATGGGGGTTGATGAGGGGCGTGGAGTGGACACGCCCCTAGAGTTTAAAAGAGTGTACCCAAGAAAATGAGAGGGCTCCGGATAGATTCCCACGATAGATTCCCGAAACAGAATCCTGCGGACGAAGAAAGAAGTACGATGGCTCCCGATCGACTCCTACGATAGACCTCCGAGACAGAATCGACGGATCTAGGAAGAAAGCGCGAGGCGAGGGCCTCCCGATGACTCCCAAGATGGACTCCCGAGACAGAACCCGATGGACTAGCGTGAAGGACTCCTGAGGCAGTATCCGACGGACGAACAAAGAAGACGCGGGGAGTGTACACCCATGCAGACACCAATGTTAAATAGAACTAGCTGGCTGAATAGAACGAACACCTGTAACTGATTTTTTTTTTCCTCTTTCCAATGATCTTCTGAATGTTGTACCTCAAATAAACATTTGATTAATCACAGTAAAAATGATATTTTTTAATAATTAGCTTGGCGTCCACCTGCAATCGAGTCCACGACGTCACAAAACCTTAAGATAGATGATATTAAAATTTAATTGCACCTTCTGTGTAAATCAACCAGCTACCTTCATTTCTTTTTCTCCAATACTAGTAATAAATCTGATAAAGGCTGAGGTCTTCTGAAACATCATTAGACTCTCAACACCTCTGTAGTAGAAAATATGTCTCACACCTAATTCAGTTTCTGTTTTGAAGAAGCAAAATTGCAGTATTCGAAGGTTTTTATGTAAAGGGGGAAAAAAACAAGTTAAGTTTCCTTATTCTGGTTAGCAAATACCCCGACAATAATTGCGAGTTCTATTTTATTATTTTTTTATGAAACAGAAAACTATCCGGTATTTATATTGCATTTCATTCGATTTCAAGGATCTTTACATTTTGCTAACATTACTAAAAATATTTGAAAAACAAAAGCTCGGGTATTTTGTTCGAGTATTTTTCTTTGGCTAGCGTACGTCAATAATTTTTTAAAACTGTATTAAAATAATAGAGAATCGAACTTCTTATAAACATCAATTAAAATTTCATCCCTTAAGGTATGTAACTACCCCAAATTCGTCGTTTTGAGAAAAAATTTCGAAAATCATTTTATGCTTTTATTTTATAGCCCATAAACTTAAAATTCCAAAAACACTCTAGTTTTATTTTTACGATATTTAGAAGCAATGTTATAGCATAATTAGTAAACCGGAAATGGAGTTTACAAAACCGGAAGTACATCTCTACTCAAAATATTTGTAAGATATTGAATTGAAATTTTCAGAACATGTTTTATTTAGTTATATCTGTGTTATGAATCAAAATCTAATCTATGTGTATATATTTATGTACTGTATTGCTTTTTTATGAAAAAAGATCATTATTTTTTTTAAAAAAATCGTGTTTTTGCATAAAATTGCATAATTAAAAAACTTTCAAAAGTATTACAAATCTTTTAATTCCTGGGCATAAAGTGAGTTGCGATCTCGCATATAATTGTTTTAAAATTCCTTCAGAAGTACCAAGTTGGTAGAAGCCGTCCTCTGTTATACTCATTACAACTGCCAATATATTGCGCGAATCGCCTCGCCCCTTGTCGACGTCAGGAATAGGAACTCGCACAGTAGTTCCCAAAGAAGCAGCAGGAATTTTTGTTTCGGGAATTCATTTTCATTTTTTTGGCTTGTATTTCCAGATTGATTTTGGAATTTATTTTACCTTGAATAGCATTTTCGGTTTTGTAACAAAGAGTGCACAAAATATCCATTTCATCATTTTTACTAGCATGGCCACAGAAGGTATGAATTTTTTCACGACACTTATTGCATGCAAGTGCATCACTCGTTTCCTTTAAACACACACAACAGATATCAGAAACGGCAATATCTTCTGTCAGCATGTCTTTATCACTATCCATTATAATGTCCTCCACGTTTTTTGAAACAGGCTCTTTTTCTTGCATAATCTTAATTGTTTGTTCTTTATCCATTATTTAGACACTTTCTATTACTTTTTCTAGCTGTTCCTCAGTATTTATGTCTTTTAAAACATCTTCGGGTAGAAAAGAAGTAGTAAGGCCTACTTTAGGTTTGCAACCAAAAAGAGCTTCATATGGGGTACTTTTGAATCCAGAATGATGAGCTCTGTTTTTCATAAATTGAATGAAACGCAATTCTTCACTCCAGCTGTCAGATTTGTTATCCTGCATCCAAGTACAGAGCATATTTTCGATATCTTGATTAGCTCTTTCAACACTACCCTGGCTTTGTGAATGGCGAGGCTTCCCATGGACGATCTTAAGTGTTGGCCAAAACTTCTTCAAGCTCGTCACCACATTATTGGCAAATTCCCTCCCATTGTCAGACTGTAATATAGAAGGCGCTCCAAGCAACGTGAAAATGTCCACAAGGTTGTAGGCTACTTCTTCAGCTCTTTTTGACGTTAGTGACTTGAGAATCACAAATTTTGTGAGATGATCTTGATACACCATAATAAATTTGTATTCTTTATCAGGCTGAGATTGAAAGTCAATAAGATCTACTTGACAACGAGAATTAAACTCAGAAAAAATCATAGGTTTGACAACAATGCCTTTTTTAATACCTTTCTGTTTTTTCTGGCAAGGTTCACAGAGGTGAATGTACAATTCAATATCATGACGTGTAATGTTCTTGTATTTGGTTGACAGTTCTCTCAACATTCTATCACGTCCTCCGTGTCCAATAGCCAAATGAGCTTCGTGAAGTACATGAAATAATTCAGAGTCCGTGACATAATATTGTATACTACTGACGCCTTCTTTAACAGAATAAATGAGTTTACATTTGTTTTCAACAATCATCACATCATAGCGATTCAACAACCAATAATCTCTTGGTTCCTTCCTAGTATTCATTTTGGCTTTTTGTACATCATTTATTAACTTCTGGTAAGTAGTTTCGGTTAAGAAAAAACTGTTTTTCGCAGCTTTAAGTTGAATTTTGGAGGGTTCATCGTCGAATCGTTGTTTCATATTGATAGACCACGACTCCTTTTCCAACACTGCTGTTTGCTTCTCCATTTTCATGCAACACAGTAAACTAATTTTTCGCTAAGCAAATTTGCGTATTTTGACACTCTCGAACAAACCGCAAAGTACGACCAACACATTCTGAGAATTGAGGCGCGCATTGAAAGTCACGTGCATTTCAAAATGATATTCGAAACCAATCGGAGATGTATTTCGGAAACGGCGGTGACCTTCAGGGGTGAAACAATTTGATTCTCTATCAACTGTCAAACAAAGGCTCGCGAACCATTTCTCTGGGTCTCCTGCCCCATCTTCGACTGAGCCCGTTACTATATTTCATACTTTGCCTGTTTCTCATTTGGCATTCTATAGAATGCCTAGGCAATGTGTGAAATATGAATCGTTTCATGCATTGCCGGCTTCTTTTAGGCATTGTATAGAATGCCGGATTTCATACTTTGCCGGTAACATATATACTGATTCTTTTTCTTCACCCCCCCCCCCAAAACATGACATACGTATGCCTACGTGAAAAATGGAGACGAGTCGTGGCACAGGGGAGCGAATTGCGTAACTTTTAATCAGAAGTTAAGGAATTAGTTATAAACCGTACAAATTCCCAAGATAAGTAATTTTCAAGATCTACGATTTTTTTTATATAATTTTATATATGACAAGTCCATGGGGTCACTGGTAATTATTAAACTTGTTCTTAACCTTAATATTGTTAAATTATATATAAAATACACTGGTCATTACTGATGCATTTATAAGTGTATTATATCAGTGTAAATATTAATCTTTACTTTTTATTATGTCAGAATGTATTTTTTGTTTTATTTTCAATAAATAATTAATTTCTTAAAAATAATCTTTTGTTTTCAACTTTCCAACATGCTCACGCCCCCCTCGTAGAGTAATCACACCATCTCCGTAAGGGGGGAGGGGCACTCCACAGTTTCAGAAACGCTGCTTTAGTGAACTATCACATATAAAAAAACTTTTTAATTATTCATAAATATTACTTATAAGAAAGAGTAAATGTAGTAAATATATTATTTTTTAATAAATAAAATTATAAATGAAAACTCAAGAGGGCAAAAAGAGCGACTTAGACAGTATGCACCCAAAAGGCTAGGCAGGAGACTTAAATAAAAGTATGTATAAAAGGAAACAGAGCTAGAACTTTAAAAAGGAAGGAGCCAAAAGGGTCTATCGACTAAAATGGAGATCTATTATGATTTCTAAAGCTGTTGCTGAATTAGGACAAGCAAAACTAGGGTTAAGTATAATTTAGGATCCCTCTTAACCATGCAGCATAAATTTTCGACATAATAGCAAAAACCGAGCCATGTTTAAAAGTTAGGCTTAAAAATAACACGCGTGCAATTTGCACCAGATAGTAAAATAAAATTAAAGCATGAAAAGAAAGGTTTCCTTCAAAGAGATGAATATAACAAATAATTTCTTTAAGGAAAAACTATGCAAAACCTTACATGTAAGAATGCTAACCAAATGAGAAACATAGACAATGCTACTTTGTCAAACGATGCGCGCAAACTGACGTGTTAATATTCAAGAGTTAACACAGAAACAATAAACAGTGGCGCCACCTAGATTTTTTATTGTAATTAATTAAACAAACGAAATTATATTGAAATTAATAAATAAAATAGAAGAAGATAAAATAACATAGAAATATAATTAAAAATTAAAAATAAATAAACACAAAGAGTTAAGTAACATACAAATATATTTAAAAATGAATTTACCTCGATAGTTGTAATCCAAGCAATTATTGTAAAACTGGCTATAATTACTTTGTTTTAAATCATATCAGTAACAACATCCTGGTTTCTTTTTTATAAAATTTAAGATATATATATATATATAAACCGCGTAAAATTTTGAATATTTTATGAAATCCAAAATTAGTTTCTCAAAATTATTTCTTTTCATTAAAAAATAATTGAGACTGAAAACCAATTTAAAATTAGTGAATATATATTTTGGAACGTACACTTATCCTGTTTTCTTGAAATTTGAATGTAAAAATGAACTAAAACGTGACATACAAGTTTAATTCCAAATATTACCATGTGAATCTATCCGAATATTTCGGTAACTTTTTCTTATCAGTTATTCATATTTTTGAAAATGAGAGAAAAAATATAAATGTTTATGTACAGGATACGGAACCAGACCAGAACCACCAGAAGAACCACAGCCACCAGAAGAACCAGAGCCACCAGAAGAACCAGAGCTCCCTAGAAAACCAAGTAGGATCAGAGTAACAGGCAAGTAATTATTGTCCTTGCAAAAATATTTGTCGGTTAACCTAATTCAGAAGTAAACTTTAATAAATTAGTTTATATATATATACATACTAGCTGTTACCCGCCCGCTTCGCTGGGTATTTCATGATGTTTTATAAATTTTTACTGCTTATATATATGTATAAATTATTGATATCTAAGTCCTAGCATTAAGAATTCAATTGAATTGAAAAATATACTTATTCCTGTAACTGTCACCTGTTGATAAAAAAAAAGGGCAGAACTCATCTAATTTGTATTTTCTAAAAATCTCTAAAATTGAAGCATAGAATGATGTTTGCTCTTTCGTAACTCAAAAACCAAGTGGATTCCCGCAAAACCAATTTTCGATGGATCTCTACTCCGTAAATTGAACATGTAAGCCAAATTTCAAGTCTAAATCTAACAGAAAAAAAAACAAAGTTTTACTATCAATATCCCCGTAATCCCGTTGAGAGCCGTTTTCCAAAATTACCGCTCTTAGCGGATTTCAATTCAACAAAAGAAAAATGCAAACCAAATTTCATTATTATAGTCCTTCTAGCTCGAAAAAAGTAATTTTTTTTGTCAATACGTCCCAGTAACCCCCTGCAACCCCCAGAACTTGATTTGCTTAAAATTTGTTCTTAGTGGATCCCTGTTCAACAAAAGAAACATGCTTAACAAATTTCAAGTATATGGGTCTAACAATTAAAAACAGGAATTTTTTTCTGTAACTCCTCTTGACCCCTCGCAAACATCTTTAGGGTCAATTTTCATTTTACTCTTTGTTAGAGGAACTCTATTTCATGAAAGGAACATGACTACCAATTTTCAAGCAGGATGATCAAGTAGTTTAAAAATGGAAATATTTATCGATTACGCCTCTTAATCTCCCGAAATTAAACTTGGTAATTGATATTCGCGAAACCCATTTTGTAGAGGTTCTCTACTTTACGAAAGGAATCTGTTTATCAAATTTCAAGACTGTACGTCTAACAGTTTAAAAATGGGGATAATTGTCTATAACGCCACTTGAGCCCCGCAACGCCACTTCTGGGTCTGTTTTCACAAAACCCATTTTGTAGGCGAATTGCACTCTGTGAAAGGAATCTGCTTAGCAAAATTTGAAGACTGTGCGTCCAATTAATTAAAAATGCAAAAAAATCATCAATAACGCCCCTTGAACCCCCGCAACTCCACCTAAGGGTCGATTTTCACAAAACACATTTTGCAGTGTATTTCTATCCTATGAGAGGAATCTGCTAACCAAATTTCAAGACTGTGAGTCTAATAGTTTAAAAAAAGAAATAATTATTTATATCTGCCCTTAACCCCCCGCAACACCCCTTGGGGATCAATTTTCTCCAAACCCGTTTTGTAGCGGATATTTTCTCCATGAAAGAAACATTCCTACCAATTTTCAAGCAGGTAGGTCAAATAGTTTAAAAACGAAAATATTTATCTCTTACGCCATTTAATCCCCTGCAACGCCACTTAGAGGTCTGTTTTCACAAAACCTTCTTATAGCTGATCTCTACTCTATGAAAGAAATCTCTTTATCAAATATAAAGACTGTGCGTCTAATAGTTTAAAAATGGAAATAATTATCTATAACGCCCCTTAAGTCCCCTCAACGCCACTTGGGGGTAATTTTCACGAAACCCGTTTTCAGCGTATCTCTACCCTATGAGAGGAATCTGCTTACTAAGTTTCAAGACTGTACGTCTAATAATTTAAAAATAGGAATTTTTAACGCCCCTTTAACCCCCCGCCTCCGCAACACCCCTCGGGGGTCAATTTTCCCAAAACCCATTTTGTAGCGGATATTTACTCCAGGAAAGAAACTTACCTACCAATTTTCAAGCAGGTAGGTGAAGTAGTTTAAAAACGGATATATTTACCTATTATGCCCCTTAATCCCCCGCAACGCCACTTAGAAATCTGTTTTCACAAAACCCGTTTTGTAACATCATTATTCTACGAAAGGAATCTATATATATCAAATTTAAAGACAGTGCGTCATATAGTTTAAAAATGGAAATAATTATCTATAACGCCCCCTAAGCCCCTGCAACGCCACTTGGGGGTCGATTTTCACCAAACTCATTTTGTAGCGGATCTCTACTCTCTGAAAGGAATCCGCTTACCCAATTTCAAGATTGTACATCAAGTAGTTTAAACATGGAAACAATTTTTATTAACGCTCTTAACCCCCAGTAACGCCCCTTGCGTTTCGAATTTCGGAAAATCCGTTCTTAGCTGATGTCTACTCTATCAAAGGAACATGTCTACCTAATTTCAAGTCTGTAGGTTGAATAGTTCTAGAGATTTCGTGATTAGTCAGTCAGTCAGTCAGTCAGTGAGTCGCTTTTCTCCTTTATATATATAGATAAACCGTGTAAAATTTTTAAAATTTTATGAAATCCAAAATTAGTTTGTTAAAATTAATTCTTTTCATTTAAAAATAATTGAGACTGAAAACCACTTTAAAATTAGAGAATATATATTTTGGAACGTACACTTATCCTGTTTTCCTGAAATTTGAATGTAAAAATGAACTAAAACGTGACATACAAGTTTAATTCCAAATATTAGCATGCAAATCTATCCGAATATTTCGGTAACTTTTTTTTATTTAATATTCATATTTTTGGAAATGAGAGAAAAAATTATAAATGTTTATGTACAGGATACGGAAAAAGACCAGAGCCACCAGAAGAACCAGAGCCCCCTAGAAAACCAAGTAGGATCAGAGTAACAGGCAAGTAATTATTGTCCTTGCAAAAATCTTTGTCGGTTAACCTAATTCAGAAGTAAACTTTAATAAATTAGTTTATATATATATACATATAATATTCAAGTAAAATAAATCAAAAATTTGGAACTTGTCTTTTTGAAATTATACAACAAGCTATTGCACAAAAATATCCATAGATACAAACTATATATGCTTTTAATTCAGCCGCTTAAATTGCTATAATGGATCATAACACCTCAATTAATCAGTAATCTTAAAACAATTCCCAGTAGGAGATTAACAATCTCTTTGTTTCTTGGCCGGTAAGAGTTCTTTTTCGAATTTATACAGAGAAAAAAAAACTTTATCTATTACACCCTGATGCATGAGGTATGTTTTCAGTTTGCAAAGAATGTACAACATTAGAAAATTTAAATCTTGAAAGGATTTTCATTTAATGATTTCTGCATCAGAATCGCGTTCTCATTAGCTCCAACAATTCAACAATTTTCCCTCAGTTTCTCAAATTTTCAGAAACAAAACTTTCTGCTAAAACTTACATATAATAAAACTCACTTCTCTCAAGAAATAAAGCAATTTTTTTTGTCAAATCTTTTCAAATATCTTTTTTTTTATGGAATGGGAGGAAATAAGAAAGGAATTTCGTGTCCTATTCAAAACTCATCTTTTAGGTTACACTCATATCTGGTCTGTACCCAATTTCTCATCGAAATTTGCAGTTTACAAGAAAGGTTTCTCCGCACTGGACAAAAAGGGTGCGTCATTAGAAAGAAATTTATCTTTTTTGATCCAAACTAATAATCTTCACCATTAAATGGATCACTGAACAAACAAGTGTCACCTCAGACTATTTCGTTTTTTTACCTATTCTCTTTCATCCTTGCATTCTATGAAGTGCATTTCTTTGTTGAACAACATCATCTTCGAAATCGAAAACACTCTTAATTTGTTAGGGGGCATTTTTGGAAATGAGCAGGTCGATTGCCTTGCAAAAGCTGCCACCAAGCAAGGATTTGACATTGCCAGTAATATTCTTAAATTTTTTTACAGGAAGCTTACCTAAGAAAAGATGGTAAAGTCTTGGAACTAAGAATACCTTATTTCAAATAAAAGGAAAGAATTTCACATAATGGAAAGAATAAAGAATTTTTTTCCAACCACTAATATAAGACCGTCGTGCCCCCCATTATGTTTATACTAATCACAAAATAACTCAATAAATCATTTGTTACAACGTAACGAAAAATCCCTTATAAAAATGGAGGTTTGGCACTTTAGGTGCTACGCGCCAAATGTTTTGGTACAGTGTGGTTGGACTGCGGAGCAGCCCTGTGTTGGCGAGAACGAAGGGTTGTTCTGGTAAAAGAAATCAGTTGGCCTGCTGTATTACTCAAATGTGGTGACGGACCTCTCCTCCACAAAAGTGTTGATTTTGTAAGTTGTTAATTTATAATGTTTTTAATTCAAATTTCTCTTGCAATTCCTGACTCCGCGCTGAAAACCCTAATTTTTTTTAATGTTTTTAAGTAAATCAACGAATTATTTTAAATTGTGCTTCAGTTCAAATGCATTGTGTGTGAGGTGTGCTTCCATATATTGACTTTACAAATTTGCAAAGGTTACTTAAAATAGTTCTACTGTGCTAAAAGGTAAAAACTGCAGCATACGATCGGTCACTCCGTAACAAAATTGGTGCCTTTAACCAGGTTTTCTAACCCTAAATTTCATAGCGTACTCTGCAATGTTAACACGCGGTACCATGTCGGCCTAGTTATTGCATCAGTTTTTCTCGCCATTTTCAGACTCGCTTTTTTGGATAATAACTGTATACACTCTTTTCCAAAATTAAAAACAAAGTTCATTTTTCAGGGAAATATTCTTTAATTATTATTAACTCAGAACAGTAAATTAAATAATTTTGTAGAATTTAAATGCACATATACTTTTTATAAAAGGAAAATGCTCACACCTGCACATAATGCTATGAACTAAGTAACGAATTTTGTCACCTGTTCTAAATGGTATCACAAATTTTATATATATTTTATTACTTTATCATACAATTTTAGTAACTGTTCTCATGATAGTGATGACTGTATTTATTATTTCACGTCACAATTATTGCTTACATAAATAAGACAAAAGTGGAATGGAAACCACTTTAATTTCAACTATAATTTAAATTACATCATTTTTGTTGCATGTTTCAATTGATATTAGTATTTACTCAAACTCTCAAACTCAAACTCAGTGGCGCAACAGCCCATGAGGGCCAAGGCCTACTGTGCCCATCTCAGTATACGTGACCATTGGGCGCTGGGGTGCATGAGCAGATGTTCCGATCAGGTGGTCAGCCTGAAGCGAAACCCCCAGTGTTTGGTCCCCAAGTAAGCTTGGTTCTCATTTTATCGACCCACTGATGGGATGAAAGGCTGAGTCAACCTTTCCCAGCCCGGAATTTGAAAATCGGACCTGTGGTGTGGAAGCGCGATGCACTAACCATTCAGCCCCTGGGCTTCATTTGTATTTACTACGCATTTTAATTTACAATATATTTAAAAACAAATTTTCTTTTGTGCAAACTGTTAACATACATTCTTTTATGTTAGTTAAGTTAGAATTTAAGTATTTTTATACTGTTTTGTAAAAGATAAAACAAAGAAACAAAGGTTCACATAAAACTTGTATGCATGCCTTATAAATTCCTCAAAGTGAAAAACACAAACATGTTGTAAAATAAACTCCCCATAGAAATAATTTTTGTATTCATGAATCTAAAAAATACATTAACAACTTTTTCACACAAATCAAACGCGTTGCAAAAGTTAATGAATGGGATTTACTCACAACCCAAGCTATTTTAAGTTCTCGGCTAAATGGACCAGCACTCACATTTTTTTCAACTAAACCTAATTGTAAAAATGCGAAAGACATCGATGAAGTTGAGACACTATTTTATGCCTTCTTCAAAGAAAAAGCAACAGAACTCCAAAGAAAACTTTACTTCCATAACATTCAATACTATTCTGGACAAAATATCAAAAATTTTGCGCATAGATTAGAAACTGCTGCAGAATATGTGCTTACTCAAGTCAACACAAATGAGGCAAAAAAAAAAAAAACACACAGTATTATTTTGTCCAAATTCCTAACCAGCTTGCCTCAAAATTTTCAAAGAAAACTGTCTTCAAAAAATCCCTCAACACTTAAAGAAGCTATCGATATTGCTGTGAAAATGCAACAAAAGAATGAAAGACACACCACGTGTTCAATGCTTTTAAAGCCCGTCAAAAATATTAACGCAGATCAAGATTTAATTACACAAAAGTTAGATGAATTAACCAATCAAATTGCCACGCTTAAAACAGAACAAAAGAATACAGAAAACAGTCAACACATCAGTTACCGTACACCACAACAAAACACATTTCCACGGCATACAGTTCTTTGCAGCTTTTGTGGGAAACCAAATCATTTGATGAAATATTGTTGGGAATTTCTTAGAACTATCCACACAACACCCAACCAACAACAACAACAATCTTATTGCCCTCGACAAGAACAACAATATCATAATAGATTTCAAAGCAGGAGCTCTTCGTACTCCAACACTAGAAACTACAATAGAAACTCAAACTACCAACCAACATACCCAAAGCAAATTGATTCAAGAAACCCAAACTCTTTAAACAAATTGCAGATAGCTTGACAAACTGCCCAAGGCAACTCGACACACAAACAAATGAGGAGTTAAAACAACAAACACCACATGAACTAATCATGAAATTAATAAATAATAGAAGAATAATAGAAAATAGAAGAAGATAAAATAACATAGAAATATAATTAAAAATTAAAAAGAAATAAACAGAAAGAGTTAAGATAACATAGAAATATATTTAAAAATGAATTTACTTGGATAGTTGTAATCCAAGAAATTATTGTAAAACTGGCCATAATTACTTTGTTTTAAATCATTAACAGTAACTAAATCATTGTTTCTTTTTTATGAAATGTAAGATATATATATATATATATATATATATATATATATATATATAAACCGTGTAAAATTTTTAAAATTTTATGAAATCCAAAATTAGTTTCTCAAAATTACTTCTTTTCATTTAAAAATAATTGAGACTGAAAACCAATTTAAAAATAGAGAATATATATTTTGGAACGTACACTTATCCTGTTTTCCTAAAATTTGAATGTAAAAATGAACTAAAACGTGACATACAAGTTTAATTCCAAATATTAGCATGCGAATCCATCCGAATATTTCGGTAACTTTCTCTTTATTTAATATTCATATTTTTGGAAATGAGAGAAAAAATTATAAATGTTTATGTACAGGATACGGAACCAGACCAGAGCGACCAGAAAAACCACAGCCACCAGAAGAACCAGAGCCCCCTAGAAAACCAAGTAGGATCAGAGTAACAGGCAAGTAATTATTGTCCTTGCAAAAATATTTGTCGGTTAACCTAATTCAGAAGTAAACTTTAGTAAATTAGTTTATATACATATATATAATATTCAAGTAAAATAAATCAAAAATTTGGAACTTGTCTTTTTGAAATTATACAACAAGCTATTGCACAAAAAATATCCATGGCTAGAAACTATGTATACTTTTAAATCAGCCGCTTAAATTGCTGTTAATGGATCATAACACCTCAATTAATCAGTAATCTTAAAACAATTCCAAGTAGGAGCTTAACAATCTCTTTGTTTCTTGGCTCGTAAGAGTACTTTTTCGAATTTATACAGAGAAAAAAAAACTTTATCATTTACATCCTGATGCATGAGGTATGTTTTCAGTTTGCAAAGAATGTACAACATTAGAAAATTTAAATTTTGAAAGGATTTTCATTTAATGATTTCTGCATCAGAATCGCGTTCTCATTAGCTCCAACAATTCAACAATTTTCCGTCAGTTTCTCAAATTTTCAGAAACAAAACTTTCTTCTAAACCTTACATATAATAAAACTCACTTCTCGCAGGAATTAAAGCAATTTTTTTTTTGTCAAATCTTTTCAAATATCTTTTTTTTATGGGATGGGATGAAATAAGAAAGGAATTTCGTGTCCTATTTAAAACTCATCTTTTAGGTTACACTCATATCAGGTCTGTACCCATTTTCTCGTCGAAATTTGCTGTTTACAAGAAAGGTCTCTCCTCACTGGACAAAAAGGGTGCGTCATTAGAAAATAAATTTTTCTTTTTTGATCCAAACTAATAATCTTCACCATTAAATGGATCACTGAACAAACAAGTGTCACCTCAGACTATTTCGTTTTTACCTATTCTCTTTCATCCTTGCATTCTATGAAGTGCATTTCTTTGTTGAAAAACATCATCTTCGAAATCGAAAACACTCTTAATTTGTAAGGGGGCATTTTTGGAAATGAGCAGGTCGATTGGCTTGCAAAAGCTGCCACCAAACACGGAATTGACGTTGCCAGTAATATTCTTAAATTTTTTTTTCAAGAAGCTTATCTAAGAAAAGATGGTAATGTCTTGGAACTAAGAATACCTTATTTCAAATAAAAGGAAAGAATTTCACATAATGGAAAGAAAAAAGAATTTTTTCCAACCACTAATATAAGACCGTCGTGCCCCCCATTATTTTTATACTAATTACAAAATAACCCAATACCTCATTTGTTACAAAGTAACAAAAAAATCCCCTGTTTAAATGGAGGTTTCGCACTTTAGGCGCTACGCGCCAAATGTGGTGGTACAGTGTGGTTGGACTGCGGAGCAGCCATGTGTTGGCGAGAACGCAGGGTTGTTCTGGTAAAAGAAATCAGTTGGCCTGCTGTATTACTCAAATGTGGTGACGGACCTCTCCTCCACAAAAGTGTTGATTTTGTAAGTTGTTAATTTATAATGTTTTTAATTCAAATTTCTCTTACAATTCCCGACTCCGCGCTGAAAACCCTAATTTGTTTTAATGTTTTTAAGTAAATCAACGAATTATTTTAAATTGTGCTTCAGTTCAAATGCATTGTGTGTGAGGTGTTCTTTCCATATATTGACTTTATAAATTTGCAAAGGTTACTTAAAATAGTTCTACTGCGAAAAGGTAAAAACTGCACCATACGATCGGTCACTCCGTAACAAAATTGGTGCCTTTAACAAGGTTTTCTAACCCTAAATTTCATAGCGTATTCTGCATTGTTAACACGCGGTGCCATGTCGGCCTAGGTATTGCATCAGATTTTCTCGCCATTTTCAGACTCGCTTTTTTGGATAATAACTGTATACACTCTTTTCCAAAATTAAAAACAAAGTTCATTTTTCAGGGAAATATTCTTTAATTATTATTAACTCAGAACAGTAAATTGAATAATTTTGTAGAATTTAAATGCACATGTACTTTTTATAAAATGAAAATGCTCACACCTGCACATAATGCTATGAACTAAGTAACGAATTTTGTCACCTGTTCTAAATTGTATCACAAATTTTATATATATTTTATTACTTTACCATGCAATTTTAGTAACTGATCTCATGATAGTGATGACTGTATTTATTATTTCATGTCACAAATATTGCTTACATAAATAAGACAAAATTTGAATGGAAACCACTTTAATTTGAACTATAATTTAAATTACATCATTTTTGTTGCATGTTTCAATTGATATTTGTATTTACTCAAACTCTCAAACTCAAACTCAGTGGCGCAACAGCCCATGAGGGCCAAGGCCTACTGTGCCCATCTCAGTATACGTGACCATTGGGCGCTGGGGTGCATGAGCAGATGTTCCGATCAGGTGGTCAGCCTGAAGCGAAACCCCCAGTGTTTGGTCCACAAGTAAGCTTGGTTCTCATTTTATCGACCCACTGATGGGATGAAAGGCTGAGTCAACCTTGCCCGGCCCGGAATATGAAAATCGGACCTGTGGTGTGGAAGCGCGATGCACTAACCATTCAGCCCCTGGGCTTCATTTGTATTTACTACGCATTTTACTTTACAATATATTTAAAAAAAATTTCTTTTGTGCAAACTGTTAACATACATTGTTTTATGTTAGTTAAGTTAGAATTTAAGTATTTTTATACTGTTTTGTAAAAGATAAAATAAAGAAACAAAGGTTCACATAAAACTTGTATATACATGCCTTATAAATTCCTCAAAGTGAAAAACACAAACATGTTTTAAAATAAACTCCCCATAGAAATAATTTTTTTATTGATGAATCTAAAAAATACATTAACAACTTTTTCACACAAATCAAACGCGTTGCAAAAGTTAATGAATGGGATTTCCTCACAACCCAAGCAATTTTAAGTTCTCGGCTAAATGGACCAGCACTCACATTTTTTTCAACTAAACCTAATTGTAAAAATGCGAAAGACATCGATGAAGTTGAGACACTATTTTATGCCTTCTTCAAAGAAAAAGCAACAGAACTCCAAAGAAAACTTTACTTCCATAACATTCAATACTATTCTGGACAAAATATCAAAAATTTTGCGCATAGATTAGAAACTGCTGCAGAATATATGCTTACTCAAGTCAACACAAATGAGGCAAAAAAAAATAACACACAGTATTATTTTGTCCAAATTCATAACCAGCTTGCCTCAAAATTTTCAAAGAAAACTGTCTTCAAAAAATCCCTTAACACTTAAAGAAGCTATCGATATTGCTGTGAAAATGCAACAAAAGAATGAAACACACACCACATATTCAATGCTTTTACAGCCCGTCAAAAATGTTAACGCAGAACAAGATAAAATTACACAAAAGTTAGATGAATTAACCAATCAAATTGCCACGCTTAAAACAGAACAAAATGATACAGAAGTCAGTCACACATCAGTTACCGTACACCACAACAAAACATATTACCATGACATACAGATCCTTGCAGCCTTTGTGGGAAACCTAATCATTTGATGAAAGATTGTTGGGAATTTCTAAAAACTATCCACACAATACCCAACCAACAACAATCCTATTGGCCACAACAACAACAATTTTATTGGCCTCGACAACAACAACAATACCATGTTAGATTCCAAAGCAGAGGCTCTTCGTACTCCAACAACAGAAACTACAATAGAAAAGCAAACTACCAACAAACATACCCAAAGCAAATTGATTCAAGAAACCCAAACTGTTTAAATTAATTGGAGATAGCTTGACAAACTCCCCAAGTCATCTCGACACACAAAGAAATGAGGAGTTAAAACAACAAACGCCACATGAACTAATCATGAAATTTATAAATAAACTAGAAGAAGATAAAATAACATAGAAATATAATTAAAAATTAAAAAGAAATAAACAGAAAGAGTTAAGATAACATAGAAATGTATTTAAAAATGAATTTACTTGGATAGTTGTATTCCAAGAAATTATTGTAAAACTGGCTATAATTACTTTGTTTTAAATCATTAACAGTAACTAAATCATCGTTTCTTTTTTATGAAATGTAAGATCTATATATATATAAACCATGTAAAATTTTTAAAATTTTATGAAATCCAAAATTAGTTTCTAAAAATTAATTCTTTTCATTTCAAAATAATTGAGACTGAAAACCAATTTAAAATTAGAGGATATATATTTTGAAACGTACACTTATCCTGTTTTCTTGAAATTTGAATGTAAAAATGCAGTAAAACGTGATATACAAGTTTAATTCCAAATATTAGCATGCGAATCTATCCGAATATTTCGGTAACTTTTTTTTAATCAATTATTCATATTTTTGGAAATGAGAGAAAAATTATAAATGTTTATGTACAGGATACGGAACCAGACCAGAACCACCAGAAGAACCAGAGTCACCCGAAGAACCAGAGCTCCCTAGAAAACCAAGTAGGATCAGAGAAACAGGCAAGTAATTATTGTCCTTGCAAAAATATTTGTCGGTTAACCTAATTCAGAAGTAAACTTTAGTAAATTAGTTTATATATATATATATATATATATATATATATGATATTCAAGTAAAATAAATCAAAAATTTGAAACTTGTCT
Organism: Trichonephila clavata; assembly: GCA_019973975.1. Taxonomy (NCBI): domain Eukaryota; kingdom Metazoa; phylum Arthropoda; class Arachnida; order Araneae; family Nephilidae; genus Trichonephila; species Trichonephila clavata. Next base: position 107,407 of record BMAO01034452.1, on the reverse strand, counting down.
TTTTGAAATTGTACAACAAGCTATTGCACAAAAAATATCCATAGCTACAAACTATGTATACTTTTAATTCAGCCGCTTAAAATGCTATTAATGAATCATTACACCTCAATTAGCAGGTAATGTTAAAACAATTCCCAGTAGAAGCTTAACAATCTCTTTGTTTCTTTTCCGGTAAGAGTTTTTTTTCGAATTTATACAGAGAAGAAAATACTTTATCATTTACACAATGATCCAAGAGGTATGTTTTCAGTTTGCAAAGAAAGTAAAGCATTAGAAAATGTAAGTTTTGAAAGGAGTTTATTTATTGATTTCTGCATCAAAATCGCGTTCTCATTAGCTCCAAAAATTCAACAATTTTCCATGACTTTTTCAAATTTTCAGAAACAAAACCTTCTGCTAAACCTTACATATAATAAAACTCACTTCTCTCAAGAAATAAAGCAAATTTTTTGTCAAATCTTTTCAAATATCTTTTTTTTATGGAATGTTAGGAAATAAGAAAGGAATTTCTTGTCCTATTCAAAACTCATCTTTTAGGTTACGCTCATATCTTGTGTGTACCCACTTTCTCGTCGAAATTTGCTGTTTACAAGAAAAGTTTCTCTGCACTGGACAAAAAGGATGCGTCATTAGAAAATAAATTTTTCTTTTTTGATCCAAACTAATAATCTTCACCATTAAATGGATCACTGAACAAACAAGTGTCACCTCAGACTATTTCGTTTTTACCTATTCTCTTTCATCCTTGCATTGTATGAAGTGCATTTCTATGTTGAACAACATCATCTTCGAAATCGAAAACACTCTTAATTTGTAAGGGGGCATTTTTGGAAATGAGCAGGTCGATTGGCTTGCAAAAGCTGCCACCAAACACGGAATTGACGTTGCCAGTAATATTCTTAAATTTTTTTTTCAAGAAGCTTATCTAAGAAAAGATGGTAATGTCTTGGAACTAAGAATACCTTATTTCAAATAAAAGGAAAGAATTTCACATAATGGAAAGAAAAAAGAATTTTTTCCAACCACTAATATAAGACCGTCGTGCCCCCCATTATTTTTATACTAATTACAAAATAACCCAATACCTCATTTGTTACAAAGTAACAAAAAATCCCCTGTTTAAATGGAGGTTTCGCACTTTAGGCGCTACGCGCCAAATGTGGTGGTACAGTGTGGTTGGACTGCGGAGCAGCCATGTGTTGGCGAGAACGCAGGGTTGTTCTGGTAATAGAAATCAGTTGGCCTGCTGTATTACTCAAATGTTGTGACGGACCTCTCCTCCCCAAAAGTGTTGATTTTGCAAGTTGTTAATTTTTAACGTTTTTAATTCAAATTTCTCTTGCAATTCCTGACTCCGCGCTGAAAACCCTAATATTTTAAATGTTTTTAAGTAAATCAACAATTATTTTAAATCGTGCTTCAGTTCAATTGCATTGTATGTGATGTGTGCTTTCCATATATTGACTTTATAAATTTGCAAAGGTTACTTAAAATAGTTCTACTGCGAAAAGGTAAAAACTGCACCATACGATCGGTCACTCCGTAACAAAATTGGTGCCTTTAACAAGGTTTTCTAACCCTAAATTTCATAGCGTACTCTGCATTGTTAACACGCGGTGCCATGTCGGCCTAGGTATTACATCAGATTTTCTCGCCATTTTCAGACTCGCTTTTTTGGATAATAACTGTATACACTCTTTTCCAAAATTAAAAACAAAGTTCATTTTTCAGGGAAATATTCTTTAATTATTATTAACTCAGAACAGTAAATTGAATAATTTTGTAGAATTTAAATGCACATGTACTTTTTATAAAATGAAAATGCTTACACCTGCACATAATGCTATGAACTAAGTAACGAATTTTGTCACCTGTTCTAAATTGTATCACAAATTTTATATATATTTTATTACTTTACCATGCAATTTTAGTAACTGATCTCATGATAGTGATGACTGTATTTATTATTTCATGTCACAAATATTGCTTACATAAATAAGACAAAATTTGAATGGAAACCACTTTAATTTGAACTATAATTTAAATTACATCATTTTTGTTGCATGTTTCAATTGATATTTGTATTTACTCAAACTCTCAAACTCAAACTCAGTGGCGCAACAGCCCATGAGGGCCAAGGCCTACTGTGCCCATTTCAGTATACGTGACCATTGGGCGCTGGGGTGCATGAGCAAATGTTCCGATCAGGTGGTCAGCCTGAAGCGAAACCCCCAGTGTTTGGTCCACAAGTAAGCTTGGTTCTCATTTTATCGACCCACTGATGGGATGAAAGGCTGAGTCAACCTTGCCCGGCCCGGAATATGAAAATCGGACCTGTGGTGTGGAAGCGCGATGCACTAACCATTCAGCCCCTGGGCTTCATTTGTATTTACTACGCATTTTAATTTACAATATATTTTTAAAAAAATTTCTTTTGTGCAAACTGTTAACATACATTGTTTTATGTTAGTTAAGTTAGAATTTAAGTATTTTTATACTGTTTTGTAAAAGATAAAACAAAGAAACAAAGGTTCACATAAAACTTGTATGCATGCCTTATAAATTCCGCACAAACATGTTTTAAAATAAACTCCCCATAGAAATAATTTTTTTATTGATGAATCTAAAAAATACATTAACAACTTTTTCACACAAATCAAACGCGTTGCAAAAGTTAATGAATGGGATTTCCTCACAACCCAAGCAATTTTAAGTTCTCGGCTAAATGGACCAGCACTCACATTTTTTTCAACTAAACCTAATTGTAAAAATGCGAAAGACATCGATGAAGTTGAGACACTATTTTATGCCTTCTTCAAAGAAAAAGCAACAGAACTCCAAAGAAAACTTTACTTCCATAACATTCAATACTATTCTGGACAAAATATCAAAAATTTTGCGCATAGATTAGAAACTGCTGCAGAATATATGCTTACTCAAGTCAACACAAATGAGGCAAAAAAAAAAATAACACACAGTATTATTTTGTCCAAATTCATAACCAGCTTGCCTCAAAATTTTCAAAGAAAACTGTCTTCAAAAAATCCCTTAACACTTAAAGAAGCTATCGATATTGCTGTGAAAATGCAACAAAAGAATGAAACACACACCACGTGTTCAATGCTTTTACAGCCCGTCAAAAATATTAACGCAGATCAAGATTTAATTACACAAAAGTTAGATGAATTAACGAATCAAATTGCCACGCTTAAAACAGAACAAAAGGATACAGAAAACAGTCAACACATCAGTTACCGTACACCACAACAAAACACATTTCCACGGCATACAGTTCTTTGCAGCTTTTGTGGGAAACCAAATCATTTGATGAAAGATTGTTGGGAATTTCTTAGAACTATCCACACAACACCCAACCAACAACAACAACAATCTTATTGGCCTCGACAACAACAACAATACCATAATAGATTTCAAAGCAGGAGCTCTTCGTACTCCAACACCAGAAACTACAATAGAAACTCAAACTACCAACCAACATACCCAAAGCAAATTGATTCAAGAAACCCAAACTCTTTAAACAAATTGCAGATAGCTTGACAAACTGCCCAAGGCAACTCGACACACAAACAAATGAGGAGTTAAAACAACAAACACCACATGAACTAATCATGAAATTAATAAATAATAGAAGAATAATAGAAAATAGAAGAAGATAAAATAACATAGAAATATAATTAAAAATTAAAAAGAAATAAACAGAAAGAGTTAAGATAACATAGAAATATATTTAAAAATGAATTTACTTGGATAGTTGTAATCCAAGAAATTATTGTAAAACTGGCCATAATTACTTTGTTTTAAATCATTAACAGTAACTAAATCATTGTTTCTTTTTTATGAAATGTAAGATATATATATATATATATATATATTTATATATATATATATAAACCGTGTAAAATTTTTAAAATTTTATGAAATCCAAAATTAGTTTCTCAAAATTACTTCTTTTCATTTAAAAATATTTGAGACTGAAAACCAATTTAAAAATAGAGAATATATATTTTGGAACGTACACTTATCCTGTTTTCCTAAAATTTGAATGTAAAAATGAACTAAAACGTGACATACAAGTTTAATTCCAAATATTAGCATGCGAATCTATCCGAATATTTCGGTAACTTTCTCTTTATTTAATATTCATATTTTTGGAAATGAGAGAAAAAATTATAAATGTTTATGTACAGGATACGGAACCAGACCAGAGCGACCAGAAGAACCACAGCCACCAGAAGAACCAGAGCCCCCTAGAAAACCAAGTAGGATCAGAGTAACAGGCAAGTAATTATTGTCCTTGCAAAAATATTTGTCGGTTAACCTAATTCAGAAGTAAACTTTAGTAAATTATTTTATATACATATATATAATATTCAAGTAAAATAAATCAAAAATTTGGAACTTGTCTTTTTGAAATTATACAACAAGCTATTGCACAAAAAATATCCATGGCTAGAAACTATGTATACTTTTAAATCAGCCGCTTAAATTGCTGTTAATGGATCATAACACCTCAATTAATCAGTAATCTTAAAACAATTCCAAGTAGGAGCTTAACAATCTCTTTGTTTCTTGGCTCGTAAGAGTACTTTTTCGAATTTATACAGAGAAAAAAAAACTTTATCATTTACATCCTGATGCATGAGGTATGTTTTCAGTTTGCAAAGAATGTACAACATTAGAAAATTTAAATTTTGAAAGGATTTTCATTTAATGATTTCTGCATCAGAATCGCGTTCTCATTAGCTCCAACAATTCAACAATTTTCCGTCAGTTTCTCAAATTTTCAGAAACAAAACTTTCTTCTAAACCTTACATATAATAAAACTCACTTCTCGCAGGAATTAAAGCAATTTTTTTTTTGTCAAATCTTTTCAAATATCTTTTTTTTATGGGATGGGATGAAATAAGAAAGGAATTTCGTGTCCTATTTAAAACTCATCTTTTAGGTTACACTCATATCAGGTCTGTACCCATTTTCTCGTCGAAATTTGCTGTTTACAAGAAAGGTCTCTCCTCACTGGACAAAAAGGGTGCGTCATTAGAAAATAAATTTTTCTTTTTTGATCCAAACTAATAATCTTCACCATTAAATGGATCACTGAACAAACAAGTGTCACCTCAGACTATTTCGTTTTTACCTATTCTCTTTCATCCTTGCATTCTATGAAGTGCATTTCTTTGTTGAAAAACATCATCTTCGAAATCGAAAACACTCTTAATTTGTAAGGGGGCATTTTTGGAAATGAGCAGGTCGATTGGCTTGCAAAAGCTGCCACCAAACACGGAATTGACGTTGCCAGTAATATTCTTAAATTTTTTTTTCAAGAAGCTTATCTAAGAAAAGATGGTAATGTCTTGGAACTAAGAATACCTTATTTCAAATAAAAGGAAAGAATTTCACATAATGGAAAGAAAAAAGAATTTTTTCCAACCACTAATATAAGACCGTCGTGCCCCCCATTATTTTTATACTAATTACAAAATAACCCAATACCTCATTTGTTACAAAGTAACAAAAAAATCCCCTGTTTAAATGGAGGTTTCGCACTTTAGGCGCTACGCGCCAAATGTGGTGGTACAGTGTGGTTGGACTGCGGAGCAGCCATGTGTTGGCGAGAACGCAGGGTTGTTCTGGTAATAGAAATCAGTTGGCCTGCTGTATTACTCAAATGTTGTTACGGACCTCTCCTCCCCAAAAGTGTTGATTTTGCAAGTTGTTAATTTTTAACGTTTTTAATTCAAATTCCTCTTGCAATTCCTGACTCCGCGCTGAAAACCCTAATATTTTAAATGTTTTTAAGTAAATCAACAAATTATTTTAAATCGTGCTTCAGTTCAATTGCATTGTATGTGATGTGTGCTTTCCATATATTGACTTTATAAATTTGCAAAGGTTACTTAAAATAGTTCTACTGCGAAAAGGTAAAAACTGCACCATACGATCGGTCACTCCGTAACAAAATTGGTGCCTTTAACAAGGTTTTCTAACCCTAAATTTCATAGCGTACTCTGCATTGTTAACACGCGGTGCCATGTCGGCCTAGGTATTGCATCAGATTTTCTCGCCATTTTCAGACTCGCTTTTTTGGATAATAACTGTATACACTCTTTTCCAAAATTAAAAACAAAGTTCATTTTTCAGGGAAATATTCTTTAATTATTATTAACTCAGAACAGTAAATTGAATAATTTTGTAGAATTTAAATGCACATGTACTTTTTATAAAATGAAAATGCTCACACCTGCACATAATGCTATGAACTAAGTAACGAATTTTGTCACCTGTTCTAAATTGTATCACAAATTTTATATATATTTTATTACTTTACCATGCAATTTTAGTAACTGATCTCATGATAGTGATGACTGTATTTATTATTTCATGTCACAAATATTGCTTACATAAATAAGACAAAATTTGAATGGAAACCACTTTAATTTGAACTATAATTTAAATTACATCATTTTTGTTGCATGTTTCAATTGATATTTGTATTTACTCAAACTCTCAAACTCAAACTCAGTGGCGCAACAGCCCATGAGGGCCAAGGCCTACTGTGCCCATCTCAGTATACGTGACCATTGGGCGCTGGGGTGCATGAGCAGATGTTCCGATCAGGTGGTCAGCCTGAAGCGAAACCCCCAGTGTTTGGTCCACAAGTAAGCTTGGTTCTCATTTTATCGACCCACTGATGGGATGAAAGACTGAGTCAACCTTGCCCAGCCCGGAATTTGAAAATCGGACCTGTGGTGTGGAAGCGCGATGCACTAACCATTCAGCCCCTGGGCTTCATTTGTATTTACTACGCATTTTACTTTACAATATATTTAAAAAAAATTTCTTTTGTGCAAACTGTTAACATACATTGTTTTATGTTAGTTAAGTTAGAATTTAAGTATTTTTATACTGTTTTGTAAAAGATAAAACAAAGAAACAAAGGTTCACATAAAACTTGTATACATGCCTTATAAATTCCTCAAAGTGAAAAACACAAACATGTTTTAAAATAAACTCCCCATAGAAATAATTTTTGTATTCATGAATCTAAAAAATACATTAACAACTTTTTCACACAAATCAAACGCGTTGCAAAAGTTAATGAATGGGATTTCCTCACAACCCAAGCAATTTTAAGTTCTCGGCTAAATGGACCAGCACTCACATTTTTTTCAACTAAACCTAATTGTAAAAATGCGAAAGACATCGATGAAGTTGAGACACTATTTTATGCCTTCTTCAAAGAAAAAGCAACAGAACTCCAAAGAAAACTTTACTTCCATAACATTCAATACTATTCTGGACAAAATATCAAAAATTTTGCGCATAGATTAGAAACTGCTGCAGAATATATGCTTACTCAAGTCAACACAAATGAGGCAAAAAAAAAATAACACACAGTATTATTTTGTTTAAATTCATAACCAGCTTGCCTCAAAATTTTCAAAGAAAACTGTCTTCAAAAAATCCCTTAACACTTAAAGAAGCTATCGATATTGCTGTGAAAATGCAACAAAAGAATGAAACACACACCACATATTCAATGCTTTTACAGCCCGTCAAAAATGTTAACGCAGAACAAGATAAAATTACACAAAAGTTAGATGAATTAACCAATCAAATTGCCACGCTTAAAACAGAACAAAATGATACAGAAGTCAGTCACACATCAGTTACCGTACACCACAACAAAACATATTACCATGACATACAGATCCTTGCAGCCTTTGTGGGAAACCTAATCATTTGATGAAAGATTGTTGGGAATTTCTAAAAACTATCCACACAATACCCAACCAACAACAATCCTATTGGCCACAACAACAACAATTTTATTGGCCTCGACAACAACAACAATACCATGTTAGATTCCAAAGCAGAGGCTCTTCGTACTCCAACAACAGAAACTACAATAGAAAAGCAAACTACCAACAAACATACCCAAAGCAAATTGATTCAAGAAACCCAAACTGTTTAAATTAATTGGAGATAGCTTGACAAACTCCCCAAGTCATCTCGACACACAAAGAAATGAGGAGTTAAAACAACAAACGCCACATGAACTAATCATGAAATTTATAAATAAACTAGAAGAAGATAAAATAACATAGAAATATAATTAAAAATTAAAAAGAAATAAACAGAAAGAGTTAAGATAACATAGAAATGTATTTAAAAATGAATTTACTTGGATAGTTGTATTCCAAGAAATTATTGTAAAACTGGCTATAATTACTTTGTTTTAAATCATTAACAGTAACTAAATCATCGTTTCTTTTTTATGAAATGTAAGATCTATATATATATAAACCATGTAAAATTTTTAAAATTTTATGAAATCCAAAATTAGTTTCTAAAAATTAATTCTTTTCATTTCAAAATAATTGAGACTGAAAACCAATTTAAAATTAGAGGATATATATTTTGAAACGTACACTTATCCTGTTTTCTTGAAATTTGAATGTAAAAATGCAGTAAAACGTGATATACAAGTTTAATTCCAAATATTAGCATGCGAATCTATCCGAATATTTCGGTAACTTTTTTTTAATCAATTATTCATATTTTTGGAAATGAGAGAAAAATTATAAATGTTTATGTACAGGATACGGAACCAGACCAGAACCACCAGAAGAACCAGAGTCACCCGAAGAACCAGAGCTCCCTAGAAAACCAAGTAGGATCAGAGAAACAGGCAAGTAATTATTGTCCTTGCAAAAATATTTGTCGGTTAACCTAATTCAGAAGTAAACTTTAGTAAATTAGTTTATATATATATATATGATATTCAAGTAAAATAAATCAAAAATTTGAAACTTGTCTTTTTGAAATTGTACAACAAGCTATTGCACAAAAAATATCCATAGCTACAAACTATGTATACTTTTAATTCAGCCGCTTAAAATGCTATTAATGAATCATTACACCTCAATTAGCAGGTAATGTTAAAACAATTCCCAGTAGAAGCTTAACAATCTCTTTGTTTCTTTTCCGGTAAGAGTTTTTTTTCGAATTTATACAGAGAAGAAAATACTTTATCATTTACACAATGATCCAAGAGGTATGTTTTCAGTTTGCAAAGAAAGTAAAGCATTAGAAAATGTAAGTTTTGAAAGGAGTTTATTTATTGATTTCTGCATCAAAATCGCGTTCTCATTAGCTCCAAAAATTCAACAATTTTCCATGACTTTTTCAAATTTTCAGAAACAAAACCTTCTGCTAAACCTTACATATAATAAAACTCACTTCTCTCAAGAAATAAAGCAAATTTTTTGTCAAATCTTTTCAAATATCTTTTTTTTATGGAATGTTAGGAAATAAGAAAGGAATTTCTTGTCCTATTCAAAACTCATCTTTTAGGTTACGCTCATATCTTGTGTGTACCCACTTTCTCGTCGAAATTTGCTGTTTACAAGAAAAGTTTCTCTGCACTGGACAAAAAGGATGCGTCATTAGAAAATAAATTTTTCTTTTTTGATCCAAACTAATAATCTTCACCATTAAATGGATCACTGAACAAACAAGTGTCACCTCAGACTATTTCGTTTTTACCTATTCTCTTTCATCCTTGCATTGTATGAAGTGCATTTCTTTGTTGAACAACATCATCTTCAAAATCGAAAACACTCTTAATTTGTTAGGGGGTATTTTTGGAAATGAGCAGGTCGATTGCCTTGCAAAAGCTGCCACCAAGTACGGATTTGACATTGCCAGTAATATTATTAAACTTTTTTTACAGGAAGCTTACCTAAGAAAAGATGGTAAAGTCTTGGAACTAAGAATACCTTATTTCAAATAAAAGGAAAGAATTTCACATAATTTAAAGAAAAAAGAATTTTTTTCCAACCACTAATATAAGACCGTCTTGCCCCCCGTTATTTTTATACTAATTACAAAATATCCCAATACCTTATTGGTCTTGGTAACTTTACCAGCTATTTCAACAAATTTATAAGTTGGTTCCTTCATCTTATTGCGATTGTAATATCGGTGGCGAGGAAAATGTAGAACATATTCTCCTTTTGTCTTCCAAGTTTTAAAAAAAATTTGAACTCTGTCTTTAAAGGGTATTAATGTAAATTGGCCTCCGACTTTTCACTTACTTATTTCCATCTGAAGTGCTTTTGAACAGTTCTGCAAATTTAGTGCAAATATTTTTAATCCTTCATCACTTAATTTTTTCCCCTTTGTAATGTGTGTTTCATACTTACTTATGTAAACCCCACAAGAAACTTAATGCTGCACAGGTTTTCAATTAAAAAAATTTTAATAAAAAAAAATTGGGGCATTTGTAAAAAGTGCATTTTGAATGCATTACGCTTCTAGTATGCATTATGCTTCTACAAAATTTAAATATTTAAAGTCATCACTTGTACAATTAAAAAAAAATTTAAAGTAAGGTTACAAATATTTTGTGTTAAGTTAAATTTTCTTTAAATTTACATGTTAAAGTACTGCTTCATATAAAAAATATATTTGTTGTTAATCAAAAACCTCGTCGTCTATGTTTCTCTTTAAAAGTAGATACGCTAAAAAATTAGGCCAACCTCTTTTTCACCTATATTGTATTTGAAGTTTCTAACAAGAAGCTTTTACAAAATCAAATTAATACATTTCATAATTATAATGAAATGTGAAATTTTGCTAACTATATCTTTTCCGAGAAACGTTATTGTGATTCTTTTATAATAGCATTTTTAAATAAAACTGAATAATACAAAAATGAATTAACAGGTTTTGTGGAGCATAGACCGAGACCTTCTGAACATGAAGATGAACCAGAAAGACCAATACCAGGTTAGTCCATTAATTTTAAGCACCAGAGAAATATACCAACAAATCTAAAATTTAACCGGTTTTTCAATTTTATTAAATTTTTAAGTATAGTACTAGAAGTATAGAAATCTTCTTTTTAAAGTGAACTACTTTATTCAGGTATAGTTAAGTATATGCTCACAAAATTATTTTTCAATAACGAACTGGATAGTATACACTGCATATCTAATTTTATATGTGTTAAAAATTCCTTATAATTAAATAGATTAACAAATTCATTTCTGCATTTTAAATGAATGTTTCGTTGAAAAAGAGGAAATTGAACTCATATAAAAATACATCGTTATCAAAGAGTAGCTGCAAACTAATGCGTCCCGATGTTAAAATGTTTAATGATGACTATCAAGCTAAATAAAGCTGAATTTAAGCAGTGATTAAAACTTCCGTGTATGGAGCTTATAATTTTGAAAAAAAAAACATGTTTGATATAACTTTCCAATTTAATTGAAACTTGACCTTACAGTCTGTAATTTTCATCCAACAAAAAATTATGTTTTACAAAAATTGACAGAGTTAAAGTTAAGTAGCTACTGAAACACTTTGTAAGCGCTCGATGTAAATGTAAGCGAAAGTTCTTTCAAATTATTATTGTAAGTCAATAATTTTAAAATATCAACAGGACGTCCACCTAGTAGACGAATACATAAGTAATTATGAAATGTGCTCTATTATTTTTTTATTTGTATGTAGTAAATTATAAAATTGTTAGTATGCTATTATGCACAACTAGACAAGCAAAAATTTCCATGTAATTTAGGATTGGAACGCCCTAAAGTAATAAGCGATTGAAGAGTCCATTGTATTTGCAGTCACGTTCCTTTTACTTTTATCCAACCATTGAGGTCGTATGTACACTTATCAAAGGATCAAAATGTATTAGTAGTAATAGAATCTGTAAAAAGAATGAAAGCTCAATTATTTCCTAAAGCTAGCATTCCAACACAAATTTGTTAAGCTGCAATATTTTTTTTAACTATGAGACTAACAACTCTGTGATTGACCACCGTATTCATCGTTAACTGAACCAATCTATGAAAACTTGGTTATGTAACTGAGATTACGTGAAAGCGAATTGCTGGTTAAAATTTTATTTTTATCCCTCCCCCTTTGCTTAAATCCGGTTAATCAACTACGAGTTTGTATTCTTATTGGTTAAAATAAACCCTTTGATTAAACTGACTGCGCCAGCGCAATAAATTCTAACCAAGCTTTTCCGGTCAGTACTTTCTAACTGAGCTTGCGATGGGGAGACAAACTTAAGGCAAAAATTTGGTTTTTCAAGTAGAATGCACTTGCAGTTGTTCATCCAATGACGCAGTACTCTCAACTGACGTGATCAATTAAGACGAAACTGGCCACAGGGATAGAGGAGATATGTGGGATTACATCACAAAAACCGTTTTCGCCACTCCAACCTTTCTTCATGCAACAAACATCGTCTCGTTTTTATGTGTGTGTGTGTGTCGCAACTTGTATTACAAGTATGAAATATTCTACGCACATTCCGAGTGTATGACACACATGATGTTAAAAAAAGAAAGAAACGAGCCTTACAGTAGTCGCATACGATGTGTAACATCTGACATGTTATCGTGGTAAAAATACGCTATAGTAACTTAAATCCTGAAAAAAATGAATCGAGTATGATTGGAAATAATTTTCTATGGAATAATTATATCTTTAATGAAAATTTTATTTAATTAACGCAAGGAGTAATGCAATTTTTTTATCAAAAATAATTATTCTTGTTCAATTTGGGGAAGAGCGGTAATGATAACTTATGATAACTAAAATATGACATATATACTTGTGATTTCAAAGTATTTAAAAACCATTGAAAAATAGCGTCAAAAACAGTACCACTGTTAGTTGTCGAAACATTTCGATTTGTGTTCCTTTCGAGCTTGAGTTCATCATTCAAAAAAGCTATGAGGGGCTCGGCTTCTAGCAAACTGAAGTTAACTTTAAAATCACCATTCAAAATCATGGAGAGCGCGAGTGATAGTTTTTTTTTTTAAAAGCAAAACCACCTTTGGTATATGGTATAAGTAAAAAATGCAGGAAATCTTTAATTTTTTGAACCGTTTGATTTGGAGAAATGTATACGACCACCGAAATCACTGTTTGTCCATTTTCAAATACGCATTCTGCCGCACATATGTCCCCAATATCTTGAATAGCAATACCCAATCCACTTGTTTGAGGATAAGTAATATCCATATGAGGAGAGTCACAACATGTGAGTTGTTCTATTTGCGATAGATCGCAACACCAGCGCTTCTTCTTTGATCTTAAAGTGAGAAAACAAAACAAAAACAAACAGTCCACAAAGGTCTAATATATTCTCATAATACAAAAAGGCTGAATGACTCTGTTATCGCAGTTTTAATTCTTAAAAATGCTTAATAACCAAAGATCACTAATATTTTACAGCACAAAATAATTATTTTTAAAGATTATTAAATTTTTAAAATTTACTTTTTTTACACATAAACTTAGTTCGATAATATTTAAAGAAACACTTTTTATTTTCAATAATACACAAAAATTAATTACAAATTGTGCATTTTGTGTAAGATTTCAATTGAATGTTTTAAAAGCACTGCATTCTGGGGTGGAAAATGTTGTATTTCGTTAACATGAACTATTGAGTCTTGATCTGTCTCTTGATCATCATTTTAAGAATCTAACGAAAATTCTTGTAGATCATTCTCTAGGACTTCTTCATCTGAAAAATCATCTGTTAGTACATCACTGATTTCAGATGGTAGGTTCTGTAGTAAATTTAAAGTCACTTGAATACTGAGCTTCTACTTTCCTGACTCTCAAAGGAAAGGAAATAATAAAATTGGCAGTTATAGAGACTGCCAATAGAAGGGAAAACTTAAAATTTTAGTATTAAAATTTGAAATTTCATAATGTTTGAATTAAAATGATCAACATCAATCTGGTTTTCACATCTCTTGACACTCCGAGAAATAACTAAATGCACATGATTACATGGTTTTTATTATTCAAATATATTACGGGCTGAACAAGATCATAACAAAATATAAATGAAATTCAATTGAATAATAATTAATATACAATCATACTATTTATGGATAGTATTTGTGTTGACTTAAATTTTAATGTACTTGATTTTAAACATTATTTTAATTGTTTGCATCATTGTCATCATTAATTTCAACAATACTTAGACTTTTTGTACTTTCAATTATTTAATTTTTTCCTAAAAAAGATACAATAGGCTTATGGTAACTAAAGTAAGAAAGGAAAATGTTTGATTCAAATTCATCTAAGTATCGCGTAAAAACCGCCTCGATCGTCGTTTTATATTTTGTAGTACTGAGTTTTCGATCATTTGACACATTTAAATTCAGTGTTTCATTAAGAAATTCAATTAATGGTAGATTTTTATCATCTGCAAAGTTAATACACAAGTCTCCACTTAAAATCATCGGTACATTATCATATTTTTTGCCCAACCATTTTTCGAGTATTTCAGAACTTTCTTTTGTATAAATCATCAAATTTGCGAATAAAAATTGTTGTATCTGTCTCAAAGATTTTCCAGGCGAAATATAAACGGCAACCATTAATATGTATTGCCTATTCTCGGAATCACAACGAGCAATGCACAGTATCACTAAATCCAATCAATTTCACTTATAAGATATACACAGCACTATACGTCAGCTGATTAGTTACAGATATACTGCTATAAGCATGTCAGTGACGCGAACGCACGAGATTTGATCCATCCAAAAAGTGTCTAATGCGAACAGCACACACTGCGCGTGCGCCAGTTAGAGCATGTCGGTGACGCGAACCCGTAAGAGTTTCCCCTACCAAAAAGTGCCCAACGCCGTAAAAGAAGTTTTCACTTCAATAATAATATTAACACTCCTTGAAAATTTCCAATTATTGTCAAATCTCAGTTACTCATAAAGAAATTAGAGTGTTGCCAATTTTTGAAACAAGAATAGATATTTCATTTAATTGTGTGGCAAAAAAACAAGCTCATATTTTAAGTCCAAATTTTATTTTTAAACGTCAAACTAAAACAGTAAAAAAGCAAAATAAGTAAGTTCAGCTAAAAAGAAATTCCAAAATAGCATAGGTATATTGCACTATAGTGTGATGACTCTACATCACAACAAAAAACAACCAGCCACACAAACGAAAATAAATAAATTCTTTTTCTAACACCCAATGTTCGATCGGTACTTATAAGTACCACAAAGTTATTCAACTGTAAAATTAATTACACACGCTGTTTAATTAAGGTATCCAAACACGTTGAAAATGACCAAATTCAGTCAAGACAGATATTTTTGTATCAGAGCTATCTTTTGACTTTACGAAATATACTTTATTTTGTTTCTACACTACCTAGAGGCCAAGTTACAATCCATTTTATAAAGTTAGAAAAACCGGAAGTAGGTTTTTGATCTACCAGAAGTGGGCATTTAAATTGCTCAAAATCTATCATGGCGAGTCTGATAACTCAAAACATGTATTTCTATAAAACTTTATAAACCTGATATTTGCGTTATTTTCTAGTGAATGTACTAAAATATTACGAATTGTATGAATTCTTTTTGAGTTATGGCTTGTTATTTAAATATTGATCTCATAAAAAATGTAATATTTCTTATAATGTTTACTCAATCAGCTCTAAAATTTTCAAATTTTAATAAAAAAATTTTAGTAAATTTTCTAGATAAATGCATCAAGTTTGTTTTAGTAATACTTTTACTAATATATGTTTATTACTTTTTTCTCTAGCTGCTTTTAAGTTTTTCAAAAATATTGCTAAAATTTCACTTATAATTGTGATTTTTGTAAAATTACGGTAACTTATTTTAAATTTTGATAGTTAAATAGTAATATTTATTGGTATTGAGTCCTAAAAGAGAATTTATAATGTTTTAGTATGCTATTTTGTTACTTCGGAGTACTAAAAAGTACTCCGAACATGTTCGGATACCTTAAAACAAATAGTCAAATCGTTTTCCTTAATATACAAAAGAATAAGTCTTTTATCTTTTGACATTAACTACTTTTTCGGGGAAAATACGACAATCTTCGCAATCCGATCAAAATGTCAGCTGAAAACGCATCTTCTATAAAACTATTCATCTTTGTTATTATTCTTCAGGGTAAACTAACCCAAACTTAAGCAAAGTTTGACAGCGAAATTTTATGTCGAGGAGGCATACATATGAAAGCAGTTTCATTAAATATATCTTTTATTGTTTAAATAAGGATAAAGTCAATGTTCTCGTTACTGGAGCAATCAAAATAATAAGTTGAATGTTAAAAACATAGTTCACAGAAAAATAACATTACCAGACTTTGGTCAACCGATTCGAACCTTTCCTTCTACTGTCTAACCATCTTAAAGAACAGATCGAAACATCCTAAAAAAGCGAAGTAACAAACCAGTTGCATACGTCTAACATGTCTTCAGTCGAACAGCTTAAACCACCTCTCACATTCCGTCTGAAACCCACGATCATATCTCAACCAATTTCGGTCTCCTTAATATTTACACGAGCCAAGTATAAAAAAGTTAAATTTGCATTGCAGTTGTTGCCAACCACAAATCACGAAACTCGCAAAAAGGTCGAGTTCGAATCCGTTTATTTATTTGAGATCATGGCGGGGTTGGAAAAACTTAAGGACACCTTAAGAATTCAGATCCTAAAATAAATTTCTGCGTGAATCTTTTCCAAATGTCTAACAATCTTCCCCACTAAAATACTAATTATAGAATCCTTGCTGCAATGTGTCTTAAATGAGTGGATGACATTCTTGCTAAGTATTGTCAAAGTATTCTTAAAAATGTCTATTCTATGTAATTTTAAAGTAAGTGGTACTTATAAGTATGGTTGGGGTAGATAAAGGGTTAAGAATTCAACTTCATAAAAAGATTGCCAAAAAGTCATAAAACTATTAACATTTTATTTTGACTTACCCTTTGTGTGCATGTTTCGAATGAAAAATATTTAAAATTGAAATTGCAACTAAATTCTAATCAAATTATCCTATTTTTTCAGTTGAAGAAAATAATTCAAATATTGCTTATATTTTAAAAACTTAAATGCATATTATTTAATGATAAATACTTGTAATTATTGTAAAATTTATTTTTAATAATTGTAATCAACATTGAAATAATATATCTGTTATCATTAAAGTGTGAAATCAGTTATTTCATAAAATAACTAGACAACTCAATTAATATAAATAAAATTTTTGAATTCTACGATTTATAACTAGGTATTCTATAGAATAACGATTATTTGATCGTTAAAGTATGAAATACGTTTTAGAAAATATTGGGGAAGGAGTTTTCCGATTAGGAACCAGAGATGGCCGAATAAAACAATAGTAACTTTATGTAAGAAGCTCCGAATATTGACACAGGGCTTCGATCTGTTGCAACAGCTCAAAGTCGCGGGGGTGATCAAGGATTTAAAAAGTGATCGCGAAAAATAAATGTGTAATAGTAAAAAGTGTGAGATTGTTTCAAAAATAATATGCAATTGCAATCCAAAGTGTCATCACAGCAATCATTGCTCTAATAAATAATGAAAAGGGAAATATATATATATATATATATATATATATATATAAAGGTATCTCATAAAATTTAAATTAATGTGTTCTTAAATTTTTGCCTTAAAAGTTTATATGATGTTTTAATCTCTTACATTTTTGTTTTAAAAAGTTTGCACGATGTTTTCACTAAGCAACGGTTTTTCTTCCCAGCATGTATTTTTGCTGATAATATTTAAATATAGTCAATTTTTGCAACATATTCTTTTTTCCCCCTTTCTGTTTAACTAATGTTAGCAATTTGAGCAATAATTATATCATATGCTTTCCCTTATTATCCCGGCATCATTCGCGTGAAGAAAACGACCGAAAGTTCTCACGCAGGGTGTCCCATACCCAAGGGTGTTTACATTTTGTTTTTACCTTAAAATTTGTGTACAAAAGTTAAAAAGGAAGAAAAGTAGGAAATATATACATATGCGTATTTAATTTTTCACTCGTAAAT
This sequence comes from Trichonephila clavata, assembly GCA_019973975.1. Classification (NCBI taxonomy): domain Eukaryota; kingdom Metazoa; phylum Arthropoda; class Arachnida; order Araneae; family Nephilidae; genus Trichonephila; species Trichonephila clavata. The sequence continues at coordinate 89,480 of BMAO01034452.1, read as the reverse complement.
TTGGTTTTTCTGTTCTTTTTATAAGAGCATTCAGTCCATTGTTTATACACTTCTTTAATCTCGTCGTGAGTGAGTGTGATATTTTAACTAGATCTTATTTTTTAATAGAAATGCTGCTCACATATAATATAATAATCATAATTATATATATAAATAAATAACATTTGTTATATTTATAACAAAATAAAAAAATAATTACAAAAAAATAATATAAAAACAATTATTATATATGATAATTATTGTATTATATTATAAATAAAATAAATACAAAATATGTAGTAAAATTAATAATGAATATCAATTAATAAGTGCCAATAGCTTGCAATATTCCAAAAACTGCGAGTTCCTTCAATGAACTTCATCGAACACAAGGATCGTTCAAAAAAGTAAAATAAAATGGAAATGTGCGATTTATATAGCAATAATTAAAAGCACAGCACTCATTCTTTTAAAAATTCCTGGTACTCACCAATAGTATTAGAAATATCCATATTCGAAAATAGCACAAAATATTACAGAAGACTGAAGCAGCTAGCTTGAAGAACAAATCAATGGAAATAGTTACATTTCTTTTAAAAAATTGAATTAAAATCGTCTGAAATTAATAGGGTTACCACAGAAAACACCAATAAAAATTAACTCAAATATACGTTATTTCCATTACAACCAAATTGCCACACGATAAAAATATTCAGGTAACCATATTGTAAATTTATCGCCCATCTTGATGAACATAAACAACTTGGCGCGTAGCACTCTTATATCAAATTAGCAACCTAGAAGGATTTACGCATTTTGATAATTTCGCCAACAATATGACAATATCATCCACGAGCATCTATTCTGCTCTGTAATCATCTACATTTATATTATCTCTACCTCACTATTTATATATTATTCAAAAATGGCATTTTCTTGTGTTTGGTGGCGTTTTCTAGCTTAAAGGGCCCATTTGGCTGCACGGAAGATACTAGTGTTAGAGACTAGAAACCTCGCCAATAGCTCATTCTTACAGTTCTTATAAAACAGGTTAAAAAAACACCAGCTAATATCAATTCTAACTATTAGTGTAAACATGAAAATTCAGAATAAAGTGCCCACACAGTTATTGATACCACAATTCTGTTGACAGCTTGAAAGTGTAATTTCCGATATTATTATACTTAAATAATTATTTCTCTTGTACTGAGTGATGAAAATAAAAATATCTTAGATAGTTCTCAAATTTTGAAGGAATGGAAAATGCAACTTTGTGTAAGACATGATTCAAATATTGTGAAAAATATGAACTCAAGCACGATTGTTTTAACCACTACGGAGTCCCTCTCCTGCACACGTGGATGCATATAAATGATTCTTTGATACTTAAATCATCTTGACACATTTAACCCGGCTTTACTCGCGCAGGGTGTGTCATACCCACCGTCTAATTTTTTCAACGCTTCTTCTAAACCTTTATTGGGAAAGGGATAGTTTTTCGTGTAGCTGACTTTATGGTCATATCCTTTGAGAGACCTTAGCTTATAGGCGAATTCTAAATATATATTTTTGGATATCGCCTCTTCGGGTATGTTATACCCTGCGTGTGAATCAATGTTATAGTTCTGAATGCAATGAGCATGTTTTAAATCTTCCTTATGCTACGGCGTATTATTGTAGTTACGATGAAGAAATGCGATATTTAAGTAATTTAATGGATACAGTTTTAATAGGTATAGTACAACAGTATTTTCGGATGAAGAAATTCACGGTTATGATGAGGAAAAATCAAATGGTGAAGATTATGACAGAAAGTCTGATTCCTCTACTGAAATCGATCTATATTTAGAAAAGGAAGAAACTGTTGAAAATAAATGTTTTATATGCAGAGACACAAATACATTGGGGAAAAACGTTATTTTAAAGAAGATAAATGGTACACATCTTATACACTTTCAGATGAACTTTTGGGGGGAAAAAACTATTGCTGGAACAAAATAAGAGAAAATAAAAAAGAAATTCCAAAATTTTTAAATTTAAAGAATAGAGAAGTTAACTTCTATATGTTTAGTTTGAAAAAGATACAGATTAAAAAATATTTAAGATCCAGTGAACGCATCGCACTCACTCACGACGAGATTAAAGGAGTGTTTAAACAATGCATCGAATGCCCTTATAAAAAGAACAGAAGAACTTAATTTAAGTGTGAAAAATTTAATAAACATGTTGTATTTCCTACTTGCCTTCCTTTTTAACCTTTGTATACAAATTTTACGGTAAAAACAATGTAAACACCCTTGGGTATGACACACCCTGCGCGAGAACTGTAGGTCGTTTTTTTCACGCGAGTGATGTCGGATTAAAAAATTCACGTGCAGAAAATTATAGGCAAAGGCCTGCAGTGTAATATTTTCTCAAAATTAGAAAAAAGGACACAAAATGAATGATCAAACTAAAGCAAGCAGTAAATCTTATGCTTCCAAATTACTTAAATATTTTAAGCACCATTTCCACAAGCAAGGACATTTTAAAAAGTGAGCGTTTAAATGTATAAGATTAAATACGTTTTTTTTTTCAATTTATGCACTTTATATCAATTTATTCGTTGCTATTTAAATATCCGTCCTTTGTTTTTTCTTTAAAACTGCATTTGCTTACAGCCTCAAAAATAATACCAAATTCTTTTTGATCTATTTTTGTATCTGTAATGAAAGAGAATTAACGAGGTTAAGCAACTAAATGTTAAAGTTTTAATGAAATACAACGTTCCCCTAAAAATTGTCATTTTTGAAACTTTAATATTATTGAACTAATAATAGCAATTATTTTATATAAAAGTCAATAATATATAAAAAATTCAAAATCATTTAACAGGGACAGTAAAACCCAGACCCAGACCGCATGGACCTGAACCATATATACCAAAAAGACAGAGACCACCTGGATATGTATATGAACCATATAGGCCAGGAAGACCAAGCCTGCCTGGAATTGAATATGAACCAGACAGACCAGGACCGCCTGTAGAGGACTATGAACCAGGATCCCCAGGAGAACCAAGTCCGCCTGGAATTGAAGATGAACCAGACAGACCAGAAAGACCAGGACCGCCTATATATGGTTATAGGCCACGAAGACTAAGACCAGGTGATTATTTTAATATTGGTCACCCAGAAGAATACAAACAAGCATAAAATTAGCTTGGGGATGCACTTTTATTTTATATTTTAAGCATAATACTAGGTTCGCATCCGATGTTTAATGTATATATAACGTTTTATTTAGATGCAAGTATATGCTAACCAAATTATATTTTAATATCACACTGGATAGGTTTACTTTTTTGTAAAGAAATACTTGTTATTTTGGTATTTTATATGGTTTTACTTTCCATTTTAGCTAGAACTAAATTTCTTCAAATTTTTCAATTTACTTGTGAAGGTTACAATTTTTAAAAAAATTTCTGTAATTCCGCTCTTTTGAAACTTGTAATATTGGTGACCCAAATTTCAATCGTAATTTTCCTCGCGCAGCCCACCTCTTCCCCCATACACTGACATTGTGTTGAAAGAAATAACAATGAGCCTTGACGCGAAAGATACAATGCGACTTTAATTCTAAACCGTACAAATTATCAATTTAAGCATTACATTTTGTATACTTTGTTTTTAAGTAATAAGTACTTCAAGACCTTTTTAAGTATAAGGATATATATTACCAGGTGTATGCAAATGAAATGAGACGATTGTTTTAAAAAAAACACAATAAATTTGCGAAAACTGTTAATATTTCTTTATTCGAAATAATATCCATCGCTAGCTACACATTTTCCCCATCTTTCGGGCAATTTGTGAATACCACGCCAAAAAAATGATCGGTCTTTTGAGGCCATCCGGTAATCAAGCCAAGATTTGATGTTTTCATAAGAAGTGAAGCGCTGGTCAGCCAATGCGTGTCCCAATGATGCAAATAGGTGGTAATCGGAAGGAGCCAAGTCTGGCGAATACGCCGCATGCGCTAAGGGCTCCCAGCCGAGAGCCTTAACGATGTCCTTGGTAGGTTTAGCACGGTGGCTAGGTGCGCTGTCATCAAGGAAAATCACTTTGAGCTACCGTTTCTTGTATTGCTCATGTTTTTCAAATATAGCATCGTTCAAATTAAGTGATTGTTACTTGTAGCGATCAGTATTAACGGTTTCGCCGGGTTTGAGAAGCTCATAATAGATTGGTCCCTCCTGATCCCAGAAAATACACAGCTTTGTCTTGCGGCCGAAGCGATTCGGCCTTGCGGTTGATTTGGACGGCTGTCCGGGGTCAACATATGATCGATTACGCTTGGGATTCTCAAAATAAATCCATATTTCATCACCAGTCACAATACGATGGAGGAATGACTTGCGTTTGTAGTGGGCAAGCAACATTTCGTACACGATTTTTCGGTTTTCCTGTTGACGGTCCGTTAGCTCGTGTGGTACCCATCTACCGACCTTTATTATCTTTCCCATTGCTTTGAGACGACGGGAAACATTGCTCTGGTAAAATGTGATAGTGTCATATGGTAATTGATTTGTTTACGGATCATTTTCAATATCTGAACTTTAAAAATAATGATTGAATTTCAGTTTATATTCAATTCCTACTATTTGTTTTCTCTCTCTCTCTCTCTCTCTCTCTCTCTCTATATATATATATATATATATATATATATATATATTCAATCGTTAATAAAATACTTTCTATTCATCCATTGAAGTTCAAATACATATTTTTAAACTTGTAGTGGATGACATTTAATGTTAATACAGTGTTTTCAACTATTAATTCATTAATTAAATTAAAAAATGAATAAATAGTAACAAACCAAAATAGTAATCCTACAGCATGTATAGAAATGCATGTAAAGAACAGCATGTTTCTATAGCGCATTGGATAGCACGTTGGATTTCTAATCTAAAGGTCATGGGTTCGAATCCAACCTGGCTGGTCTAATTTCTGAGAATGTGTTTTCTTTTTTACTGTACTATTTTATTACAATAATTAAATTTAATTAATAGATAATAATAGTTCAACACTATACACAGAAAAGAAATGGAAATTTTCAAGGAAAATCGCTTTCTATTTTGTCACTTAATATTGTGATTCTGTCATATGCATAGACATATTCATATTAATTGAAACTATTTAATAAAAAGTAACTAAAATAAAATTTTTCTTTGTTGACCTTAGTTGAAATTGACTTAATTTTTTTATATTACTTTTTTTGCATGCATATATCACGTGGTACTTTTATATAATTCATATAAATTTCTTATTTATTGTATACATAATAATGTATTTGGTGAAATAGGTACTTAGGAATATAAAGTTCTTGAAACAGAATGAAAGATCATAAATTAAAGTTCTGAACTAAAATCCATACATTTAGAAGGATTTTCTTTTCATTCAAGAGGTTTTTCATCAGCAGAATAGAATTTTATTAAATGACCTTCTCGGTATATTGCTTGTATAAAAATTTTGATCTTGCCTCATATACTGTGAGTACATATATTTAAAAAAAAAGGAAGGAATTACAACAGAAATTAAAATATAATTTTCTGACTAGTAAATGGGCACAAAAACTTTCCACAAAGCACAACAATTTGTCTAAAAAGTACAAGAATGTACTATTTTTTTTAAAATTCAAACAATAAAAGTTGAATATTATAATTTTATATATAGAGGTTTACAAAGAGGTGTCCAAAAAATAATTATCCCAGATGACCAAGCAGGGTTAGGGTAACAAGTAAGGAATTGTTATTTTTGAGAAAATATTTGCTTATTAAGTTCATTATGAATCAAGCTTTAATAAAAGTCTTAAATAAATGAGAAAATAAGAACAGAAATCTTACGGTAAGGTTTGCGTTTCCTTGAGTTTTTCCGCAAACCTATATCTAATTATTTCTTTTAAATTGATTTCTAAAGTTAAAAAGGTGTAATTTTTAAATCAGACATTGCGACACAAATCCATTAAAACATATTAACAGAAAAAAAGACAATGCAGTATTTAAGAAAAATGCATGTTTGATAAATATTTTTTATATTAGAAAGCAATATAAAAAAATAAGTCAATTCCTACTTTTAAATGGATGAATAGAAAGTATTTTATTAACGATTAAAAATTTGAATAAGATATGTATATATATATAGAGAGAGAAAGAGTGTGAGTGGACTAACAGTTGGAATTGAAAAAAGAGCATGATTTGTCTGCATTGTTGTAACAATGCACACCCAACATGGCTAGTTTGGCTGAAAAACCGGTTTTCGACGGCATCTTTTGTCATTGTTTTAATATAGTTACATTGTTACAAGAATGGAGACGTATCTAAGTTGGCGTCAAAAACCTGTAATTAATTAAATTTAATTTAATTAATGAATTAATATTTGAAAAATATGTATAAAAATCAAGTGTCATTCAGTACAAGTTTAAAAAAAAATATTTGAACTTGTGATTGGATGAACAAAGAGTATTTTATTAATGATTGAAAATTTGAACAAGATAAATATATATATATAAAGAGAGAGAGAGAGCTATATATAATAGTAGGAATTCAGAAAGAACTATAATTCAACTAAATTCTATGATTAAACTAAAGCATTGAATATACGTTCTTTTAAATTATATACATTTTTAAGCACCTTTTGTACAAATAAGAAAATTTAAAGTAAGCATTCTAGCACTTAGTTAAGTTTTAAAAATATATATTTTTCTAAATGTATGCACCAAAAAGTTTAAAATTTATAAAAAAATTATTTACCGTTTTTCAAAAATCTCACCTTTTATATGTTTTATGTTTTTCTTTAAAATATTGGGTTTCTCTTAGAAGGTTTCTGTGAAGTATATCAACATTACAAATTTATGCTTTAAAATAAATTTGCATAGAGTCCCGATTGTGTTAAAAAACATTTTAGTTTTTTATATGGTTAGCATTGTCTATTTCAGCTAGAATTAAATTTCTTCAAATTATATAATTCACTTTTAAAAGCTAGGATGGTAATTAAATAACTAATAGATACTTTAGAATATATATGCATATATATATAAATATCAAAATTTCTCTACAAGAGAGAGATGAATGAACATGATTAAAACTGAAAAAAATTGAAATTGCAAGATAACCAGACAACAAACGTTATATACACACAGGGTGGCCATAATTAAACTGCAAGTGTTCAAGGGGTGCTGGGGAGAAAATCACTGTGAATATTCGAGTGAATTTTGGTATATACACGTTCAGAACATGAATAAATAAAATATGCAAAGAAAAAATAATCGCCATTTTCACCCGGTAGATGACGCTGTTCCGTATTTCAACGCTCGCCGGTGGCATATACAACTTCCAAAACCGATAGATAGAGCATAATGACATTCTAAGAGGCATATAAACAATACAAAACATCATTTACATTTTCTCAAAATTCCATGCAATTCGCTACGGTAATTAAAATTTTAACAGTATGATGTAATCAAAAATTAACGTAAATTAAAATCACAAATTAAACTATCCATAAAGACGCTTTAGAAAACAACTAAGCCATTATTTATTCAATGAAATTATCACATGATGTGCTCAATATGCAAACCACCAGATGCAATCACATGTTTGAAGCATTTGAATTTTTTACGGATAACACCGAAGAATGTAGCACACTTTATGCACAGTTGACCAAGGAAGAGATTATGTCCGAGCCACGCTTCTTGCTCTCATGTGTTGCAGCATACTGGCTCCTGAACTGCTACTCGTAGTAGCAATAGCGTCATCAATTTGTTGCACTCTTTCCGAGTTTACGAGACGCACGCCGCCCTGTTGTGTGGGGAATAACGCTCAATTCTCCTTTCTCTTCAAATTTAGAAATCATATTTTTCAATCCATTGACACACTCATTGGACCTCTTAATCGTTTCATACGCTGGTATTCTTTCAGAGTAGTTGAACAGTTGCAACCATTCTGTTAGAATATCTTCACTAAAATACACGTTCCTTCTTACTCAGAGTCATGATTGACAAATGTGGTCTTATTGAAGTGAAAGATCTTTGCGGACGGGTGTGAGTGGGAAATTTACCCAGTTTTGCGTAAGAATGAAAAAGCGAACGGAGGTAGTGATTCCTCCCATCCCCCCCCCGAAACGTTGCCATGGTGAGGAGATAGCGAGCGGGAGGAAAAGAGAGCGGACGGGGGGTATACCACGTGACTTGCGTCATATCCATGAAAAAGTTAGACGATTGCTAAGGGGGAATAGTGCATCAAAAGTATATCTTGCTGCTATGGAAGAAAGGGCTTAGGTATTGGTACCCTTGCTACTCTCGTAACGAACTCGCGTATTTTCGTAGTTTTTATATAATAAACGTGCCGTTTTCAACGAATAAACGCACCCAAAATATTACCATTATATTGCTCTTCCCGTTACGGGAATGTCTGGAGCATTGTGTATATGTCACTAACGTTTGCGCCAGAATCACTACGGATAGCGTCTTGTAAACACAGTGACTTCTGTGAGTGATGCATTAAGTTTATATTATTAATTTTTTATTTCCGTTGAGTTAAAATTAATTCTAGTCTGAATGCCTAGAATAAATGTAAAAAGAGGAAAATAATTTCGTGAAAGAAAGAAAAAAAAAGGAAAATTAACAGCAATCCCTGGCGAAAGTCTTTATCACCAGGTAGTTCTGTCGCAGCTTTTATCATCTTTATCCACAAAGTTTTAGTGCTGTACACATCAGAAGCTGCTGCAATCATTGGAACTGATGATGATTAAAAGCCGATTATCTTAACTGGAGACTTTAATGTTAATTTGGCTTAAAAAGAAGCAAAGCCACTCATTGAATTCATGAAACGGACACTAAATTTGACAATGAATACTGGTTCTAGAGAAGGAAAAACAATATACGGAGCCACGATTGATGCAGTTTTCTCACATTTTCTTGATTGTCTACAATCGAGGGTTTTTATAGCCTACTTTAGTCACCACACACCTATTGTGTCTTTCTTGGAAAATGATGATGCAGAAAATTGAATAAAAATATTTTCATACAATAAATGAAGTTCGAATTTTATTTGATTAAAGTTATCTCAGCAGTTCAATATAATTAGATCTATTCCTGTATTTACGGCCAACGACGCCAAAGCAGTTTCTCTTCCATCGCGTGGCTTTCCACGTTCTTTTTTTTTTTTTTAAAACTGTTCGATGGCGTCGATAAGTATTAAAACACAGAATAGCGCCATCTATTCGGTGAAAATGCGGCTTGTTTTCTTTGCATAGTTGACTTGCGCATGTTCTGAAACGTGTAGATACCAAATTTCACTGAAATATTCCCTGCGGTTTTCTCTCCCCTTGAACACTTGCAGTTTAATTATGGTCACCCTGTATATGCATATACAGAACGATACGGTATATATATATATATATATATATACAGTATTTACTCCAATCTAAGCCACCATCGATTCTAAGCAGCAGCCCGAATTCTCAAAAAGTTTTTATGAAAGCATGTTGTTATCGATTCTAATCTTCAAATGTGGGGTTGTAAAATCCATTCGCTTAAGAAGAAAAAATCTTGGATTGAAAACACACACATGATAGCGGTATATGCTAATCGAATTACTTCCTTACATATCGAAGTTTGGTATGTAAAAATTAAACCAATGGTAGAATTCCAATTTTCTACAAGAATATTCGTCCCTATCATATATCATATCTTCTACTATAATTCTTGCAATTTTTGATAGTTAGGCAATGCATACTAATTCCTTTTGAGAAAAAAGAACGTGAAAATATAAACGTCACCCTTTAAACAGAATGAAATCTTATAAACTGAATTTCTAAGATTTCTTTCGAGAATTTAGAAGGAATTTCTTTTCTCATGGAAGAGAGTCATTACGAAATCAACTTCATAATACATTAGTTGTACGAAATTATGTGATTGCGTCACGCATCGTGAGCTGAAAAATGTTAAAAATAATAAATAAAGTAAAAAAAGGGAAACTGATTTATATTCTCATATATATTTTCTGCATCCGGCTATTCTTTTGGCTACATGTAGAACATCTATTTAACCCTAAGGGAGTACGCAATTTTATTTTTGTACGCAGTTTTATTTTTGTAAGCATTACATGTACCATTTTGATCCTGAAGGGGATAGAACACCGAACTTTATTTAATGATGGCTCATGTGTTTTCAGGATAGAATATTAAAAATAATATGGAATACATAGTTTATGAAGTACAGTCATTAAAATAACGCAGAAATCATTTGTCGAGCAAAATTCAAAATTACATACAAAATTAGTTGCAAATCCAGGGATTTATAAATATTAGAGTGAAGCAGAATTTAAGTTAATGCAAAAATACTGATTAAAATCGGAGCATATTTTACTGCTTTCTGTAATTTTAAAGGTTGGTTCATTATATCTAAAAATGTACTTTTATTTAAATATACTTTAATTTAACGGTTTGAGCACCAATTGAATTTAGGTGTTCTATGCAGTGAAACACTGAAACGCAAAAGGTTAATAACAACATTATTTAATAAAAATGTCAATAATGCAAAAATGTACAAAATATGTGTTAATGCAGAATACTAAAATTTTGCTAAATATATCAATAATACTAAAAATAAAGGAATCGTACATGTAGCAATACCACCTGAACCACCAAGCAGAGCAAGACCTCCTATACATGCATATGCAACAAAAAGCCCAGGAAGACCAAGGCCGCATACACGACCAACAATAATACTACCAAAACCAGAACTACCAACACCAATTCCGCCAGAAGAAAGGCCAAGAAGACCAAGACCACCCCCACCAAGAAGACCAAGTCCGCCTGAATATGAATATGAATCAGAAAGGCCAGAAAGACCAAGCCCAGGTGAGTTTTTTTAATATTGGTCTCTCAGAACTATGCGAGTAAATACAAAATTAGCTGTGTCATTTACTTTTATTTTTGAGTGTACTACTAGAAGTAGCTGTCTCCTTTTATTGGACCAGGTGAGTCTTTTAACCCCCCATTATGATTCACTGCAATTTTTTTAATGCAATTTTTTTTTAATCATTACATTAAAAATTAAGGGATAAACATAAAAAAGTACTCAACTTTCGTAAATTTAATCCGTTAGAGCTAAATAATTAAATTGGTATTTTAAAGCACCGTCAGTCCACAAAGGTCTAAAATATTCTCATAATACGGAAAGACTGAATGACTTTTTGACGCAGTTTTAACTGTTAAAAATGCTGAACAACCAGAGAACACTAATATTTTACAGCACAAATATTTTTAATTTTAAAAATTATTAAATTTTTAAATTTTTTTATGTATGCATATTTTTTTTTTACACATAAACTTAATTTGATGATATTCAAAGAAACAGTTTTATTTTCATTAACACACAGAAATTCATTACACGTTGTGCATTTTGAGTGAGGTTTCGATCGAATGTTTTTAAAGTACTGTATCCTGGGGTAAAAAATGCTGGATTTTCTTAACATGAATTACTGCACCTTGAGTTTTGTTCAGTCTCTTGATCGTAATGAATAATAACGTCAGGAGTATAACGAAAATTCCAGGAAAATTGGGACCTCTTCATCTGAAAAATCACTGTTAGTAGATTACTGATCTCAGATGGTAAGTTCTGTAATAAATTAAAAGTCTCTTGAATACTGAGCTTCTTTTTCCCAGACATTCTAAGAAAAGAAGAAAATAATAATAATAGCACCTTGAGAATCTCCTATTATTGTTAAATCTTGGTTAAACATAATAAAATAAAAATGTTGTTAATTTTTGAAATAAAAATGGATATTTCATTTAGTTATGTGGCAAAAAAACCTAAATTTTTAAAAATTAAATAATTTTGAAAACGTTAAAATAAAAGAATAAAAAGCAAAATAAATAATTTAAGCTAAAAAGAAAAGCAAAAAAAGAAATGGCAGTTATAGAGACTGCCGATACAAGTGAAAACTTAGAACTTTTAGTATTAAAATTTGAAATTTCATAACGTTTGAATTAAAATTATCAACATCAATCTGGTTTTCACATCTATTGACACTCCGAGCAACAACTAAATGCATGTTTATATGGTTTTTTATTATTCAAATATGTTACAGGCTGATCATGACAAAAAATAAATACAATTAAATTAATATACAATCATATTATTTATGCATAGTATTTATATTTACTTAAATTTCAATGTACTTGATTTTTAACATTATTTTAATAGTTTGTATCATTGCCATCATTAATTTCAACAATACTTAGACTTTTTTGTACTTTCAGTTATTTCATTTTGTTCTAAAAAAGATACAATAGGCTTATGGTAACTAAAGTAAGAAAGGAAAACGTTTGATTCAAACTTATCTAAGGTATCGCGTAAAAACCCCATCGATCGTCGTTTTATATTTTGTAGTTCTGAGTTTTCGATCATTGGACATATTTAAATTAAGTACTTCATTTAGAAATTCAATTAGTGGTAGATTTTTATCATCTGCCAAGTTAATATTGAAGTTTCCACTTAAAATCATCGGTACATTACGATATTTTTCGCCAAATATTTTTCGAGAATTTCTGAACCTCGTTTTGTATAAATCATCAAATTTTTGAATACAAATTTTTGTATCTGTCTCATAGATTTTCCAGGCGAAATATAAACGGCAACCAATAGTATGTATTGCCCATTCTCGGAATCGCAACGAGCAATGCACAGTATATACACATTGAACTTTTCACCAAATCCATTGAATTTCACTTATAAGATATACACAGAACTATACGTCAGCTGTATAGCTACAGATATACTGCTGTAAGCTTGTCGATTACGCGAACGCACGAGATTTCATCCATTCAAATAGTGTCTTAAGGCGAACAGCACACTGCGCGTGCGCCAGTCAGAGCATGTCGGTGACGCGAACCCATAAGATTTTCTCTCACCAAAAATTGCCCAACGCTTCTAAAAAAGTTTTCACTTCAAAAAAATAAGCATGTCTATTGCACTATAGTGATGACTCTACAACACAACAAAAAACAACTGTAAGCCACACGGAAGAAAAAGAGTTCTTGCTTGAACATCCAGTGCACTGTCAGTACTTATAAGTATCATATAGTTATTCAAGTATAAAATTAATTATATACACTGTTCACTTAAAATAAATAGTCAAATCATTTTCTAAGGTCATAATTAAAATACAAAAATAAAATAAGACACTTACCTTTTGACATTAACTACTTTTTCGGAACGAAAATGACAATCCTCGCAATCCGATCAAGATGTCAGCTGAAAAGCAATTTTTGCTATAATACTATTCGCCTTCCCCACTAAAATACACATCATAGAACCCGTGCTTTCGTATATCTTGGAAGAATGTATTTAAAAGAATCTTCCTGCTAAGTATGGTTAGAGTATTCGTAAAAATGGTTATTATATGTAATTTTTAAGTGAGTGGTACTAATAAATACCGTCGGTAGAGATAAAGGGTTAATATTGATCAACCATAAGCAAATCTAAAACTCACTTTGTCTCATCCTTCTTTATTGTACATTTTGAGTGCTTTACTAAAAGTATTTGCATCAATTTTCGATGTGTAATGTGCTTAACCTATATATATATATACAGTAATGGCGAAAATTATGTACATTTTTGAAAATTTTTATGTTTTTTTTTAAAATTTATATGCTTAAGAAAATGTTACGTTGCACAAAATACAAAGTCTTTTAATCATTTTAAAGATAATTTAATCTTAAATGCATAAAAAAATAAATTCAAGTATTTATGAAACAAAAAAGTTATGCTGAAATAACTATCGATATGCATTAGACACTGATCACAGCATTGGGTTATCAGTACTTAGTGGGATAGCATTTATTTTTTGTTACAGCTTCACATTGATGCTTCATTGAGCTAACACTAGTTTTAAGCTCTTTCTTTGTTGTTACATTATACCAGAAAACAATTATAGGCTTAACTAGTTCCTTTTTATTTCCTGGGCACTTTAATCAACAAGAGTTTTCAAATAGTACCACAAATTTTCGATAGGATTGAGGTCAAGACTGTTTCCTGGCCAGGGCAACAGTTCATTGATCTTCGATTGATACCAATCTTTCGATTACATTACTGTGTGACAAGGAGCAAAATCTTGCCGAAAAATAATTGAAGCCTGATATTAGATACCTGATGGGTGGATGAATTTTGGGTTGTAAATGGTGTCAATTTATTTTCTGGCATTCAGTGTCACATCGATGATATGAAGTCACCGATACCATCTGCTGATGTGCATAACCAAATCAAAAAGTTATGTGGGTATTTCACAGTAACCTGGATGCAGTCAAGATGTAGCTTTTCTTCTATTCTACGTCTTACACATTTTAGGTCATCACTACCGAAAACGATATATTAGTTTCGTCGATACATATAACTTGTGACCACTAACCATTTGTCCAATCAATGTATTCCACTGCTACTATAGTCCTTCATAGAGCTGATGGACTTTGAGATAAGGTTCTTTTGTGGAATTCTACCTCTTACGGTGGTATTCTGAATCGCGAGTTATTGAAAAGGTAACCCACGGATTGGGTAACCCCCGCTCAGGGGTAACTCTCGGGTAATTCTCGTTTCTTATTCTCCAACTGACGATTACCGGATCCGTGAGTTATGCGTGGGCAAGATGTTAAAGTCGTTGTGATTGGACACTGATAATCACGTGAAGTATTGCTTACATTTTGCGTTGTATCTTGGCGCGAAACATTCGATCAGCTGTTTTTTTTAACACGCTTTTGAAATGTTGAGTTAAATAATCGATAATAAGTAATTATTATTCCCCATAACGGTCTGAGCACCTTTCCCAGCTGACAAATTGAATAAATAACCAATTAAAATTAACAAGGAATAGATACTTCTAACAAAAATCAAATGTCTATTTTCAGCTTTGACATTATGAATTATTTGTTGTTACATTGTGCTCTACATTTTAAATGTTCTGATGTGATGCTGCCTGAAAATGTGGCTATCAATAGTTTGAGGGCTAAGATTCTTATTATTAATAAGTGGGGCACATGGTACAAATAAAGTTGGTAATATTATCAGAAAATGTGTTTTGCTTGTTAAATGTTATACAATGAGGATTCAAAACTCGTATTATTTTAAAATTTCAATTTATATTTTGATTGTATACAAGTATAAGTATCCTAATCTATTTTTTTTTATTTAAAATTTTCCAGCAACCCTTTGGTAGGTTAAAATAGAATGTAGATTATGTATATAATCATTAATTTAAATAATTTCGAAAGTCTAATAATTATTCTTAATTCATGATTTCTATAAAATCATAGAATGAAAAACCCAGTTTTTTTGTGAAGAATAAATTTGTTAATTGAATCTTGGGCCTCATTAGTCACATTTATCTAAAACAGAACATGTTACTGAACCTTTTCCAATTCCTCTAACAAAAATAATTACACTATTGGTATTAATCTGATTGTATTTGTCTCAAAACACTATATATGCACACACATTTATCAATATTTTACAATATAGAACAAAAAACAAATGTTACATATACAAAATATTTACAATTTTTCAGTTTTAGCTCCAACCGAGTAGCGTAGTTGGTAAAAAAGTGGTAGCCCGCTTATCTCTGTTGGCGAAATCCGCGAGCTACCCTCCGAAATCGGCGGGTAGAATCGGCGAGTAACCTTTGGATGAAAAATCCGGGAATTTGTCGCGATCCGCAATTGAGAATAATGATGTTTCGCCAATCTGCGAGTTACCTCCGGTTCGCGGATAACTCGAGGTTAACTCGCGATTGTGAATACCACCATTAGTCTAACCTCTCTGCTAATCTTCACCTGATTTCTTTTAAAACTGAGAGAAACACAGCATCGATCAGATAACTTTTGATGACCGTTGATGACATTATTTTATCTTGGATATATAATATTTTTGTTCTTCTGCCATCAGCAAATGCGGTGCACATTTTTCTGCCTTTACCTGCTTTGTTTTTTATAAATTTGTCTCTTGACATCTTAAACAAAAATTTCAGTCTCCAGATTTAGTCTCTGAGCAATGATAAGTATTGGAATTTTAACAAATGAAATACTCCTTTCTCGTTACACATTTCTTTCGTGGTGTCCAATCTGCTCTTTCATTTGAGGCCATAGCTTCTTAAAAGTATGTATGAATGTTGTTATAGCCAGGAAACATTCCTGACCTCAATCCTATCTAAAGCTTGTGGCCCCGTTTGAAAACTTTTTTTTTCTAATGAGGGTACCCTTGACTGAAAATGAACTATGATAGCACCTATAATTGTTTCCCAGTGTCTATTGTTTCCCAGAAGAGCTTGAAACTATTTTAATCTCAATAAAATATCGATGTGAACCTGCAATGAAAAATAAATACCCCCCCCCCACTAAATACTGACAACGTTCTGTTATCATCAGTGTCTAAAGTAAATCGAGTGACCGCGGTAGCCTAGTGATCAAAGTCACGGACTCGTGGCTGGCGTGTCATGAGTTCGAGCCCTGTACCTGTGAAGATCCGCCGTGTTGGGAAGCGCTGCACGTTCAATAAACTCATGTCCCTAAATTAAGGATAATGAAGTTCAGGCAAAGAAAGAGACAGAAGCAAAACAAATTTGACTTATTTGCGAAGTCTATTTATTAAACAAAAGGTAAAGAGCAAAAAAAGATGCTATATGTTTGACATAATTAATAAAAATTGCAATTTTTACTCCCTGGAGCAAATTTCAAAAAAGAACCTATTTACAAAAACAGTATAACATGGCTAGTATGATAGTTAATACGGAGTATGTCTCCCGGACGATGCAATACAGGCCTTACAACGCCTACGAATGCTGAGTATCAAATTATCAATCTGATTTTGGGGAATATTACACCACTCATCAAGCAATGCCCTCCGAAGTTCCGGTAGACAGGTGGGAGGGGGTAGACGGGCTGCAATTCATCAGTCAAGCATATCCCACACATGCTCTATTGGATTCAATTCCAGTGAGTATGCTGGCCAATCCAAGCGGGTTATATCCTCCGATTGAAGGCATTCGTCTCCAATTTTTACACGGTGAGGACGGGCGTTGTCATTCATAAACAGAAATTCAGCACCCATGGCGCCCCGAAACAAACGTACATTTTGTTCCAGAATGACATCCCGATAGGTGTGGCCTAACATCGTTACACTCTGAACATGCAGTTCAGTTTTGGAACCAAGAATAATTCCTCCCCAAACGAGCCATCCTGCACCACCGTAACGGTGTCGTTCAATGGTGTTCTCTTGGAAGTAACGGGTACCTGGCACTCTCCATATGAAAGTTCGGCGAAAATCAGACTGCAAACTAAACCTGGAGTCGTCGGAAAAACATCACACAAGACCACTGTTGTGGTGTCCACAATGTATGCTCTCTACTCCAGGTTAATCGCAGGCGACAGTGAGTTGCGGTATGGAGAACAAATCTGACAGGCCTACGAGCATATAGACCAATGTGCCCTAAGTGTCTGTACACGGTCTGCCTTGAAACTGTCGTACCGGTAGCTGAAGAGAGCTGACGAGACAGGTGCTCCGTCTGTTTCTTTTGGCAGTAACTGCCAAATACCGGTCCTCTTTCGGCGTTGTAACTCGGGGGCGACCTGTTCTGTAACATCTACTCACATTACCATCATCTTGGAATCGTTGCCAAAGCCTGGAGATGACACTCTGGGCGATTCGAAGTTCTTCGGATACTTCCTGCTGGGTACTTCCACATTCCAGTCGTCCGATAATTCTACCACGTAAAAAATCATCCAAATGCTTCCTTTGTGCCATAACTATGCGGTTATTGCACAGAAAGGCTTTTAAAGCGCTTGTGAACAATTTTACTTCTTTGCCGCCATTCCTTATATACCTCTCTCTTACACTCTCATCATTGTGACGTACTATCCGCGCCATCTGGTGGTTTCCTGTAATTTGCATATTCTTCTTCAAGATGTGTGTGATAATTCTACAGGTGAAATTTTTATTTTAGAGTTCAATTTCTGTGTGATTCTGAATTATCCTTAATTTATGGACATGAGTGTATGTCGAGAGCTCAAATATCCTCCCATTTGTGTTGTGTGGTAGCTTGGTGAAGGGGTGCTAGCGCAGGTATCGTTCTCGTTCCTTGACCATGGTTGAAAATTACGCGGTCCGTCGCCAAAAGCCCTAGTGTAGCTGAACAGTGCGACGTTAATATTCACTGACTCACTAATGCATGGGTGGCCAACCCGCGGCACTCGTGTCACAGCGTGGCACGGCTGATTTTTAAGAGTGGCACGTGAAGATATTTATTGAAAAATTGAAAAATTTGAAAAAATAACAATAAATATTAAAATTTTGACCATTTTATTGAAAGATGGTTGTCTCAGCAAAACAAACCATCAAAATTTATTTTAAATACACTTAATTAAATTATAACAGAAAATTATAATGTAGACAACACTCCTTCATTGTTGTGTGCGTTGGTTTTCCGAAGGAAGTGCATTCATGCGATTCTGGAATTGGAGGGAGCGTGTCTTAAAATATCTGGAAGAAAGCTATGAACTGCCCGGTGAGTGCTTGCTTTTTATGAATGAGGACAAAATTTAGGATTTAGCTTTTCTTATAGATACAATAAAACATTTAAATAATTTAAATTTAAATTTACAAGGAAAACTGCTTATTCTTTTCCAATCCTCATTGATCATATATCTTCTTTTGTGAACACACTTTTGCTTTATTGTCTCAATTTTGGAGAAAAAAAGAGAATCCGATGCGCACCTAAAACAACCCGACTTTGTTAGCATCCTCAAGAACTAATCCTTGTGTAAATGACTCATTAAAAAAATCTACAAATTAAAAATCCACAATAAGAAAATACTGACTGTTTAATAATTATTTAAAATTAAAATTTTCTGGTTACTCATTTTTATTTTATACTTAACCTGACTGATTGAAACTGAAAAATAAAATAAACAATAAAACTTTAGTCGTAACTTTAGTTTTATTTATTATATTTTTAAATTTCTACTACTTAGATTAGCATTAAATCTATGCTATATACGTAAAATTTCCGTAATAAGCCTATAGGTAACAATTTTTCACATGTTCATGTTCTTTTGTTTCGTTAAAAAACTTAGAAGTAGCACGCATTTTTTTTTATCAAATTGTGGCACTCTTTCCAAAAAGATTGGCCACCCCTGCAGTAATGTAAATCGATAGTTATTGCATCATAACTATTTTACTTTGCAAATATTTGAATTTAATTTTTTGTATTGAATTCAGTATTTAATTCTTCTTAAAATAATATAAAAGACTTTACATTTTGTGCAACTCATCACTTTTTAAAAGCATACAAACTTAAAAAAAGAAATTGAAATGGCTTCACAATTTTGGCCATTAATGTATATATACACGTCCACAAGTCTGGAGGACAATGAACCACTCACGAAGAGAGGCCAAAAAAATTGTGTAGGAAATACATACACAGCCCGAATCTCTCAATGGCGCAAAATACCTTGTTTTCCTACACCACGTCCACCTGAAGTTGCTGCAGGAAGTAGCAACCTTAGCGCACCAGGACGAGTGGTTTATGCGGTAAAATCCTAGCACAGCACACTGCTGTATTTGGCGACAAAAGTTTTTCGCCAAATGGCGCCAAGTAAAAAACCGCGTTTTTCAAAAGGGCGTCAGAGACGTAAACAAGAGGGGAAAACTTGATTTTCAAAATGGCATCAAGAGACGAAAAACATCGAAAAAAAGGTGGTTTCTAAAACGGACAACACAGGAAGCATAAAATCAAAAATAAGAAATAAAATGCAAGTTTCGTGCGTCCATTCTATTAGTCCTTCATTCACGCAAAAAAACAATCATTACTTTCTTACCTTTTATTTAGAAAAAAATCCATCCGTCGTGTTTTTACGAAGAAAACGTGGTTTCTCTAAAACAGCTTGAATAAGAAAACTGAAAAAGCGTCGCTTTTAAAACGCTACAGTGGGGAAAAAAATCCAATATGAATGCCTTACGCTGATGAACTATGGATCTCCATTTCTTTCAAAAACAAATCATTTTCATATTTCGGATATCCATATGTACCGAAATATTTTCAATCGTTTACTCATTCACAAAGCAAGCATTTCTTTCTTACATCTTTCATTCAAAAGAAAAAATATCCATTTGCCGAGCTTCAAAAAAGAAAACGTGGTATCCATAATGGCATCAAGAAGAAACCAGGAAAACCGTTGCTTCTGAGATGCAATAGTGAAAAAAACATCGTCCAATTTGAATTTATCAACGCATATTCCTTTCTCTAACAAATATTCTTTCAGCGGTTGTATCATTTTTAAAAAAAGGGGAAAAAATCCACTCTTTCCTTCACTTTCAGCTTTCTAGAAAAATCTTACATGTCTTCAAGTTGACCGTCAGAAAAAGAAATAACCGCTGCCCAAATCTGGAAAACTGAAAAATCTGTTCCGAATAGGGTTGATATTTCCTTAAATTTTCTAGGGTTACCATTGTAACTTTATCGCCAAATTTTTGGGGGCCAAGCTAGGATCTACCCGGTTTATGCATGATGGTGCATCAGCACACTTTTCGATTGCGAGACGCAAACATCTCCATGTTACATTCCTTGGGAGGTAGATTGGACGAGGTGGACCTGTTTGGTGGCCACCACACTCCCCAGATCACAATCCCTTTGATTTCTTTTCTTTTGGGGCATGCTGAAATTGTTTGTGCTTCAAATGCCGAAGACTACAGTGGAACATCTCACGGCATGGATCATCGTGGTTTTGTCTGACATCGCCAGCATACTAGATTTGTTTGAACGCATTCGATAATCTTTTGTCCCTCTGGGTTGCCTGTTCTACGGATTCACAACTTCGGACAATTCCTGTAACAATCACTTGTCGTTGTATTTCTGACGTCGTGTGGTGATGCACTGCTCGTATTGTAAACATGCCTTACGAGTAATAAATGTTTTCCTTACCTCTTATTGCCCCCTTTTATTCCAGGCCCTCGACATCACACCTTTCATAAACGTTTTTTGCAAATAACTCCGAGAAAACGTGGTTTGTGACGCAATGTTATATGGTGATTTGTGACCCCAAGCTGACTACTATCACCCCTCTGAATGTGTAGATTGAATTCTGTAACGCTCTGTATATATATGCCCGCAAAACAACACAAAGTTATGATGGTTAAGGTATTCGAGTACGTTCGGAACTGTTATTTTGCAAAAGCGTATAAATGCGATCATTATTATAATATTTAGTGTCACTTAAGGTACATTAAATGTATACTATTGTTTTAAGAATATTATAACTGAAAAATTATTTAGATGCAATATTTTAGAAAAATACAAAACATTATCCTTTTATGGAAAATGCTTCTACAGTAGAACGTCGTTTATCCGAATCAATTGGGACCGGACACCCTTCGGATACGTGTTTGTTAGGATAACCTATAACCAAATGCGATCTATGCAGTATATGATACTGGACACTATATAAATATTGAAAATCATCACATGCGGGAAACGAGCATGAAGAAAAAGCAAAATAGGTGCAAAATGTCGTAATTTTTCCTTGTTTGGGGAAAACAATCAGTTTTTCTTCGCTGTACCATTGTAGAACCTTCGTTTTTTCAATTGCGATGAAAAACCGAAGCTCTGGTTCTCTTCAGCAGCAGTAGTTGAGAAGGACAGCACTCTGATTGTTATACGTACCACTCCATATCTGTCTCTAACGCAGGAAACGAGACCAGCATTCGATGGATCCTTGCTACTTTTGTTGTTGTTGTCATCATATTCATCCGTTTCATCGTCAGCAGGGTCGGATTCTTCTAGCACGGAAGTCACAATCTCGTCATCATTTAGCATTTGAAATCCCCAGCCTTCTGAATCACACGCCATCCAGGTTTCTACATCAACACAACTCAACAAAAGAGTAAGTATACACCCCTCACTTGGAAACAAATTGACCTAATATTCCTCGCAGCTGTTTACCAAATCACACAGCCGAAATTTCCCAAATATCTCTCACCTTGGGCTTCCCGTCTTTTTTGGCCTCACACAAAACAACTGTTGAGCATTGCACTGTTCGAATACGTATCCGAACATTGGTTCGGATATTTGACGCTTCGAATAATAAACGTTCAGATAAAAGACGTTCTACTGTATTATAGTATTATTTTTTGCCTATATATAAAGCAGACCTCTATACACACAGAGCCTGAACGAGGATTTTTGAGATATATAACTTAGAAGTGAATTTATTATCCATATTTTAATACTATAGAGTGGAGAAATTTTAAGAAAAAAACACCGATAATTATTTAAATCGGTAGTAACTCTGAAAATAATATGAATTTTACAAAAATCCTAGTTCACGTCCTCTGGAGAAATCTGTGCTTTATGTAAGCAAAATATTATTATTACAGAATCCTTTTTCACAAAGGGAGAATGTTTTGAAAATAGGTAATTCTAAGTTCTTTTTTTTTGTTTTTTTGCCAAAATATAGTATTTAAATAATTTTTTATTCTACTAATATCCTTAAAACAATTTTGTACATGTATTCTAATCCAAATGACACTTCATTTCATGAAAGTTATCCATTTATGCGCCTTTTTTAAATCACAGTTCCGAACGTAGTGGGATACCTTCCGCATTGCCCAATAAATATTATAAAAATGCATTTTTTTTGAATAATAGACTAATGAATTATTCTAAAATCGTCAGGAAACGAAATACTGTCAATTCTCAAATATGTGAATGTAGTATCCATTTTAAAAAAATGGCTCGGATTGAATTTAGGATTGTGTCACGTGATTATTGAATCTTTTACAGATCGTCCTTCCGTCAATAAAAAATTAAAAACATTGGTAGAATTCTGATTTATTTCGGATTTTTCTACATCAAATGGTAATTTATAATAGTTCACGGGATTTTCTTACTTACACAATGCATAGTAATGCATTTTGAGAAACAAGATTTTAAAAATAATGCATTTGCAAATGCATTTTGCTTACCTATGGAATTTACTATCGTTGACAAACATGTACATTTTAAAAGCAACTTTAGCAAAAAGCAAAACTTGTCAGCAGTGAGGCGCATGAACTGATTGGCTGGAAACGCTTGATTGCATTTATTACGTAAGTATGGCGTCACAGGAATTTAGCTCATTACGCGCTCACCAGATGCGCTATGACTTGAAAGGTGTTAAAAAAATAGAGAGAAATAAAATACATCATACTAAGAACATATTGTTTCAGCTACAAAGAAATCATAGAACTTTTTCACAAATCCTTCCAATTTTTCAACAAAAAATTCAAGATTTCAATTTTATTTATTCATTTATTTTAATTATTTTTGAAACGGAAGGAAAAATTTATGGGACTAGTTTGACATCACGGGGCAAGACGCCAATCGCTGCTTGGCGCGATAAAGGAATCACGCCAAGCACCGTTTGTTGTCGCTGGAATGCAATCCAGGATGGCGGCCTAGCGGTTTCAAATCATCAGGAAGTTAATTTTAAAGAATTGTTTTGAAAAACACTAAAATATATTCCAAATGAAGAATATAGGAAGAAATTGAGAAAAACCAAGATCAATCAATGAATAAATAATGAATATCAATAATATAAAAAAAAGTTGCATGTACTACTAATAATATTATGCAGAAAAAATAATAATAACCGTATAATTTAATAGTAATTATATATAATATTCATTTAGTATGATTTAATAATAATTATTTTTATAATCATTATAATATAATGCAATTTAATAGTAATAAATAAGAATAGTAATATAAGTTTAATAGAATAATCACCGTATTGTAATATAATAAAAATTATGCATACGATTACTCATTTAACATAATAATCATAAATAAATAACACGTAATATGTAATATTTATACATAAATATATAATAAAAACAATTATTATAAATAACGAATATTAACACATATATAATTGTATTTTTTATATTAATAATATAATTCACAAATGTAATGAAAATGGTTAAATTTAATATTAATTCTAATATATGTTATCCCCATGGCAACCACGTTGCCAGACGATAAAAATATCAAGGTAGCCAGACATATTGCAATGTCACACACACATCACCCATCGTGGCGAACATAAACAACAACTTGGTGCCTTGCCCCGTGATATCAAACTAGCACCAAATTCATTTGTGTTTTAACTGAACTGCTTTTCTTTTGGAATAGAGGAAGATACAGAGGAATACCCAGAAGAATATCCAGAAGATGAATTTGGTAAGTGATTATTCCAATCAAAAAAGATATTTCCAAGTTTTAGAGAATAAATACTCCTTTCATAAAAACAATTTTCATGAACTTTTAACCACTCAAAAATATTTTAATTTACTCATCCATACATTTCTATACATAAATTTAGTAGGATGTAAATTTACAGTAAATATATTACAATTTTTTTTGTTCAAAAAAATCGTTTGGGCTTTGAAAAATATATAACAGTAACGATCTATTCAGAAAGTCGCGATCAAACTATTTCCATTTGCTGCAATTGTACTTACTTTCTAAAATTAAATACAGAATACGAAAGAACGATTAATGCATTTTTGACTGTAGAACTTCTTTTAGCAAACACTATAATACCAAATTTAAATATACTCACAAAATATCAAAAACGGAATTAAAAATAACAAAACTACTTACAACTTAATTGAGTAAATGAAAATAATTGTTTGATACGCGCGTATAAAACAACAGCTTTTCTTGCTGTCCACAGAATGCTCATTCTTACAGACAAGAGTGACGATAGTTATACTATTTCTTGTGTCCAGACAACTACTATGTAAGTTTCAAAAAAATTAGATGATAAATATCTGACATATTTATATCTCGTTTAAGCAAACTGCTCTTAAAATAAAGTAACTTTAAAAGGGCCATTTGCGTGCTTAGATACACACTGATTTTGTCAATCAGAAGAAAAAGATATTTATTATGGTAGAAAGATGGTATAAGTATTTGAAAACGTAATTGATTTTTTAATGTCAAAAACAAATTATTAAATTCTACTTAAGTGTCTTAATGCAATATGCGCTTACCTTTTATTTTAAAATTTATTCCACGTAATAGATTACTAACGCCTCTTAAAATAATTTCATAGTAAAAACCGAACTTAAATTAGCACACAAATGTGCAAAAAAGGGTTTACATAATGAATTTCAGTCGTTCTATGAAAAAACACAAAGTTCCAAAATATTGTTTAAATTAGGGATACTGATTGTATACCAAAATCTTGAAATAGGAACAATTTTTTAATGGATTTTTAGTTCATCATGCATATTTAAAATTTAAAATATGTGATTGTTTTGAAAATATTTCGGACAGGATCAAGAGCTCATAAAAGTGCACATTTCAGTAAAAACTAAAATTAACCCTTTTAAAAAAAATAGTTTAATCATTTATCCTTTAACTCACTTTCGAGCACTTAAAGTGATAATGTACACCATAGGTTCTCAACGTGGGGGTTTGAGGCTTTCAGGGGGCAGTAAAAGACACACAGAAAATTAGGGGGCGTTGAGATGGCACGGAGGGGCTTGGGCAGATTAACCAAATATAGTCTAAAACAGACTAAAAAAAATACGCTGATTATGCACTTTCAAAAATAAACTTTAATACTGCTTACCTTATGTTGATTGTATGCATTTAAATCATTTCTTTATCACATGTACGAAAATTCACAAATTTTGGTAGTTCGGGAAGTGGATGAAAAACTTGAAGATTGCATTATATTCAGACCTACGTTAAATTGAAAGATAAAGTGCATTTTTTAAAATTTCTATAGTGCACGTGTTGTCTTTGTTTGTGAGCAGTACAAAAGAAAATGTTTCTTCCACTGCATTTCATTACGTATATTATTGAAGAAACATAATTAAATGTTAACCAGGAATTAACGTGTGATTCTTTAAAGGCTGAAACTGTCAATTTGTATTTATTTTGAAAGCAATAGTTTATTATGAATTACTTCGTATCTTCAAAACCTTTGCCTGTCTTTATAACAGGTAAGATGAAACTTTTATTCCACTCTTTTAAAAGAAGAAGAAATTCAGAAGCGTTTCTCTCAATTCCAACAGTATCCTGTCTATAACTAAAATATGTAATATTACACATTTAAATACACTCATGTCCATAAATTAAGGATAATGAAGTTCAGGCAAAGAAAGAGACAGAAGCAAAACAAATTTGGATTATTTGTAAAGTCTATTTATTAAACAAAAGGTAAAGAGCAAAAAAGATGCTATATGTTCGACATAATTAATAAAAATTACGATTTTTATTTCCTGGAGCAAATTTCAAAAAAGAACCTATTTACAAAAAAAAACAGTATAACATAGTTAGTATGATGGTTCATACGGAGTATGTCTCCCGGACGATGCAATACAGGCCTTACAACGCCTACGCATGCTGAATATCAAATTATCAATTTGATCTTGGGGAATAATATACCACTCATCAAGCAATGCCTTTCGAAGTTCCGGGAGACAGGTGGGAGGGGGTAGACGGGCTGCAATTCATCAGTCAAGCATATCCCACACATGCTCTATTGGATTCAATTCCAGTGAGTATGCTGGCCAATCCAAGCGGGTGATATCCTCCGATTTAAGGCATTCGTGTACAATATTTGCACGGTGAGGACGTGCGTTGTCATCCATAAACAGAAATTTAGCAACCATGTCGCCCCGAAACAAACGTACATGTTGTTCCAGAATGACATCCCGATAGATGCGGCCTGTCATCGTTACACTCTGAACATGCAAGTCAGTTCTGGAACCAAGAATAATTCCTCCCCAAACGAGCCATCCTGCACCACCGCAACGGTGTCGTTTAATTGTGTTCTCTTGGTGGTAACGGGTACCTGGCGTTCTCCATATGAAAGTCCGGCGAGAATCAGACTGCAAACTAAACCTGGACTCGTCGGAAAACATCACACAAGACCACTGTTGCGGTGTCCACAATGTTTGCTTTCTACTCCAGGTTAATCGCAGGCGACAGTGAGTTGCGGTATGGGGAACATATCTGACAGGCCTACGAGCATATAGACCAATGTGCCCTAAGCGTCTGTACACGGTCTGCCTTGAAACTGTCGTACCGGTAGCGGAAGAGAGCTGACGAGATCGGTCTGATGCTGTGCTCCGGCTGTTTCGTTTGGCAGTAACTGCCAAATACCGGTCCTCATTCGGTGTTGTATTTCGGGGGCGACCTGTGCTGTAACATCTACTCACATTACCATCATCTTGGAATCGTTGACAAAGCCTGGAGATGACACTCTGGGCGATTTCAAGTTCCTCGGATACTTCCTCGGAACCACGGGTTCGTTCTCTGGGTACGTTCACATTCCAGTTGTCCGATAATTCTACCACGTAAAAAATCATCCAATTGCTTCCTTTGTGCCATCACTGTGCGGTTATTGCACTGAAAGGTTTTAAAACGCTTGTGAACAATTTTACTTCTTTGTCGCCATTCCTTATATACCCCTCTCTTACACTCTCGTCATTGTGACGTACTATCCGTGCCATCTGGTGGTTTCCTGTAACTTGCATATTCTTCTTCAAGATGTGTGTGATAATTCTACAGGTGAAATTTTTATTTTAGAGTTCAATTTCTGTGTGATTCTGAATTATCCTTAATTTATGGGCATGAGTGTATATTTGTGGCAATAGCTATTTCAGATTCACAAGTAAAAAAACGGAGCTTAAAAAAATAAATCAAAAAAATATATTTTATTAGTATAGAATATTTTTTTAAATGTAACTGCTGCTTTTACCATGTATTATGTACACTTTTTTATTTTTCTAGAGGGGGAGGCGGCTTATCGAGATATAAATATTCACTAGAAAAGGGGGTGGTATCGAAATATTCACCAGAAAAGGGGGTGCCACTTCAAAAAACGTTGGGAGCCTATGATGTACCTTTATATCTAATTATTATGTATATTAAATGAAAGACACGTATTTTTTGTTTATTATAGTTGTAGTTGTAGACAAGATTGTACAACAAACAACAAAATTATTACATTTACCTGCAATGTGCTTGATTGCATCTCACGCACACAGCTGAGTGCGCCTTAGATGTATTGATTTAAGTACATTAGTGTAATCATTGTTGTATATTTTTTCCTTGTCAATATAATTCTTATCAGAAAAAGTGCCAACAAGCATTACTGTATTCCATTGTTGTTACGTAGGAATATTCCATTATAGATATATCTTGGTAAAAGCTTTCGCATGCTCCTTGCTCCCATATAATCCGGAAATAGGCCCAGGTCAGAATGTAAAAAATGAATTTTTAATGACAGATATTTCACCCTACGTTGGTCTCTACCATTTTAATTTGTATACATATTTGAAATATTCCCTGAGACATTTCCACATCCATGAAAGCCACATGCGTCTTTTTAATCTTCGTTAGAATAAGCTCAAAAAACAGTCATTCTTCATAAGTTTTCGCAACTGTACTTTTTAGAATTTTAGCAATGGATATGAACAGTAAATAAGTCTTGACCAAAAGCAAATGCTATAACGAACCCATCTTGAGCTCTTAAAAAATGTTTATCGATATTAGCTTTATATGGAGTTTTGATATCAATAAACCCATTCGGGCTACTAGAACTTTAATTTTATCAATGGGCCCCACAGGCTTTCGTCATTTTTGCATTCGATCTGTTTATTTCTTGCAAGATTATACCATTCGCTCATAAAACCTTCATATTTTGTATAATACCACCAGGACGGTATGATGATTGGTGATGCTGACTGCTATTCCGTAGGGCTTGGGTTCGAAACCTGAAAAAGGCATTTATTTTCGTAAATATATACTTCTGTGTTGCATGGGGTCCCTCTAAATATTCGTCGACCCAAAAGCCCTCTGCTGAGGTTGATAGAAGAAGAGAGAGATGAGAGAATCCCTGGCCATCTCTGAGGATTTTCTTCCTCACAGTTGGACAAGAACGGAGCCAAAATGGAATCCTGCATGGTGCTCAAAGCTGCGGCTAACGAAAGACATAACCTAGCATCTTTCAACAATGAATCTCGTGGGCTTTTATCTGACACCGTTGATCGAGTAGAATTAAAAACAACAAAACCTTGTTGCCATCCCTAAAAATAGAAATGACTTTCACGTCAGTTCATTTTTTTATATTGAATTATAGTACTTTTACGAAAACAAAAACAAAATATCAAAACTCTTCCTTCTAAAATACAACTTCTGGCAATAAAGTCCGGTGAGTAGTCCTGTAACATTTACGTAGAGGAAATATTAACAAAAGTTACCTTACTTTCCTTCGAATTAGTCACCTCCCATAACTATGCACCACTGAGATCTACTATACATGTCCTGGAAAATTTGCAAGAAGTTTGCTTTTGGGATGGAGATCAAAAGCCTCGTCACGTTTCGTTAGATGTTAGGAATATCGTCATTATCGATAAAACGTTTTACTCCTAAATTCTAAGTAACGATTTGTCGCACGGGTTCGCGGTTAATTTGCTGCTCATCAGCTATTAGGCGCTCAGCTAATTGACGATCTTTAGTGATTCATTTCCTTAATTTCTCACTGTTTTCGTTCACTGACGGCGGTCACAAATCTTCTGCTACGGGAGTTGCCAGAAACACTTTCCTTGAATAAAGACAACGGGTGAACCACTCGTACACACACTTCATGGACAGTGTTTGATCTTCATAAACGCGTACCAGCATCGCATAAGTTTCTTTTGGTGTCTTGCCAAGTTTAAAGCAAAATTTTAAATTGATCTTATGTTCGTTCATTTTCCTGTTCTCACTTAAGAACCAACGTATTGAACAAGAACTTCGTAAAATAAGTCTTGCATGGAGCACAAATGAGTCTCAACTGAACAACGGGGGGGGCGATGGTCAACACCTGGCGCTACGCATGTGCTGCGTTTTGTTTCGCCAGTGTTGCCAGGTAGGTCGTTCTGACTTCATACATTGTACTACATTGTCAGAGGGTGTACATCCTACAGGGATGCAGATATATTTTAAAAAATCTCAATATGTCTGATTAACGATACTGATCCAAAGAGGACATCAGATGTGGATATATTCAAGATTATATTTTACCATGTTTTTTTAAACAACTTAGAAGTTTTCTAACATGTAACTTCCTTTGAGGCTGAAATTATACAAACAAAAAAGCAGTGCTTTATATGATCTTTTGAAATGATTGTTACTATGAAACGTGTTGAAGTCTTATTTCCTTGATCCATTTCTTAAAGTAGGGTAAAACTAATGGCGTAACGTACACCCGCGCATCGCGAGAGGGCCCAGGATTCTAGGAGGCTCAAAGCCTGATGTTACGGTTTTGCAATAATTTGTAAGATTCAGCTTGAAGCTCTAAACTTGACTTTGCTTGAGGATTCGAATATTCTCCATTACGTCACGAGGTAAAACTGAAAACAAAATTCTGTGGATCCCATGGATATTTCTGTTTGCTAATTTTGCTTTCAAACTAATTTCAAACTTCAAACTTCTAAATTAAATTTAATTAAAGAAATTACCCTTTTTTTGCAAGTAGTGCTTGAAATTATGAACAAAAATTGCAGCAGCTACCAATAGAACTAACACACAAAATGTTTTAACTAAACGAATTCATTCGTCCGTTTAATAAATTCCACACTGATCAAATATTTATTCCAAATGAACGGGACATCCTGTTGTTGTTGTTGTTGTTGCTCCTCTCCATGTCTAGCCAAGCTAGACTAAGTCCCTGATCTCATTCACTCGTAAAAAGTCCAACACCATTAGAGGGTCTTCATACAGATCTCGTTTTGTAAGCCCCAGGCAAACAAGAATGTGTTCTGGAGATGCCTGGCAGACAGAACACCTAACACAAGCAGGAAAAACTTTGTCTGTATCTTTAAAAGTCAAAGTTCGAAGGTGGCCACTCCGGAAATGAGATAATAGTACATCCTAATAGTATTGTAATGTCCAAAGAAACACATCTTAGTAGTATCTATATCAGAGGTGGACAGACTTTTCCGGAGATGGTGGAGACATTTCGATCGAATCTACCCAACAATCAACACCTCGAACCCAATCCCGAGGAAGTGCAAGGTGTAAAATATATCAATAGCCAATTCCCGTGCTAATACGGGAAAAACTGATAATCAACATTTATTCTCTCCTTTAGTAGAGAAGAAAAATGGAAAAAAATTCATTTCTATGGCTCACTTACAGCGGCAATTATTCATCATCGTTCACTTTCAATTAATTTACATGTGTTGCCACACATATATCGAATCATTTGCTTAAGTAAACACAGTCGCATCGATTGTGAAAAGCCGATTCTCCAATCTGGCTGACGTCGGTGTTCCATAAAGGTCTATTTTAGTATGTGCACCTTAGGTCTTAGTAGAGGTGGTCCATCAGTTGATCGCGATTGACTTGTTGCCCATCACTCTGTTCCTCATGTAATTTACTTTTTATAATAGCAATTATAGAACCGCCTTTAATGAATGCAGTTTTTCTCTTTTGATTATAACGTTGACTAAATACAACTTGTTTTTAATACAGACCTCTTAAAATTAACCAGATCCTTGGGAAATCCAAAGCACTTTAAAAGGCAATAAAATAAAATCGTTTGATATACATATAAGCAAAGAAAGGATGTACACGAGAACAAACCATTTTTTTTCAAAGAATATTTCCTAAATTCCTAAAGATTAGTTTATTTGAATCGGGAGAGACCCATAGCACAGTGTAAATTTTCACAGTGCCCGAGCTACACTCGGGATGAGCCACTGTAACATTTCTGTAAATGAGAAAGCAGATAGGCTTGCTAAACAGGGGTCTCTCATGTCCCAACCTGACTCTCCCTTGCCTCTGCGCAACATCAAAAGAATCATTTACAGTAAATTTTAAATTAATAGAGTCTCCCTATATGGTGAAGCAGCTGCAGGTAAAAGGTGGAATATCTTGCTTAACAAAAGTGGTAGAGTTCCCGGTCCCCTGCCTAGATCTGTTGGAGTTGCGTGCTTTCGTCTACTTACCGGACATGACTACTTGCAAAGGCATTTACATCGCATTGGAGTAAGGGATTCTGCTTGGTGCTCTCTGTGCAACCAGAGTGAAATGGATGGTGACCATCTCAGACACTGCTCTATTGTTTTAATGTTTTTTGTAGACAATTCTATGTAGACAAACTTTAATTCTTTTTATGTTTCGTCATCATTGTATTGGGCTGTTCGTCGACTAATGGTAGAGATGCCGAAGACGGGCGTAGGATAAAAAAAACACTCAGAATGTGACAAGATAGTACTTTTTTCGCCTGCCCGATCATGATATTTTCTATAAATGGCATAAAAGAAACAGGCTTTTTAAAAAATAAATCTGTGCAATTTAGAACAATTTGCAGAAAAATTAATACTTATTTTTTAGTTTATGGGGGGGGGGGATGAAGGCAAGACACCAAACTTGCGAATAGTATTAATAGCGCAGTGTTTTTGAAAAATTCTCAAACTGTTATAAGTTTTTGAAATATAAAATATTTTATCTATCGTTTAAATTAGTTTCCTCTTTGTTTTTCATTCAATTAAGCTTTGTTGTGAGAATGGGAAACAAAAGATGTCAAATTCTTGTAACCTTTTTCTGTATTTGTACTATAGTTGGTTACAAAAAAGAGAGAATAAAAATAATTTATTAAAACTAATTGTTTTAAATAAATAAAAAGAATTATTTAATAAATATAGTTTCATGAACTTTATGTGAGTGTACTCACAATATCATGCATTATATATTATTTAAAAAAAATTCATTAATACAAAAATGAATTAACAGGATATGATGAACATTTCTCAAGACCGAGGAAGTATGAACGCAGGAAGTCATCTAGAAGACCAAGATTAGGTTAGACTTTTAGTGTTGTACATCAGAAATATGCAGATAAAACTGTTTTCTTCGTACAATTAATTCCCATCTCCTATATCCCTGTAAGATCTGAAATATTTTTACCTTTAAATGTTAAATTTTTCTGGTTATTAACGCTATATTGACCCAATGCAGCTGGAAAAAATTACAAAATTTTTTCACTCCTCCTCTGAAACGTAGATGGTACGCGTATGATTTAGCGAGTAGGGCTTTTCCTGTGAAATCCTCGTCTGTGAAATTTTGCGAGTCTTACATTTTTTTTTTTTTTTGGCGTAATTTCGATAGAAGAAACAAATTTAATTCAACTAAATTTGTTACAAATCAGGAAATTATTGATGCATAATTAATTTTTTTTTGAATCATTACTCACTTTTTGTGAAAAACTTTAATGCATGCTGTGGTTTTGACAAGGATAAATAAACATTAAATTTTTCACATGTTTTCGTACTGCTTTCGCAGTTTTCAAATCTGCACTTGCGCGACCTTGAAAAATCATCAACATTTCAAAGATGGCTCTACATATCTAATTTTAATCCTGGCATGAGCTCAGCAGGTGAATTAATACTTCGATCTTTTTCCGGGAAGAATTGAAACATTGTCAACTTCCACATGAGTTTAAATACTTTTGTTAATAGGTGGATATACACTTACTCTTCAGCTCTATCTATACTTAAACCTTAAGAGATCCGGTTTGTTTTTTAGGTGAATTTTATTTTATATTTTATTTTGTTTGTACTCGAAGCAAGAATTTGCAACAGCTAAAACGATTAAATGAAAGTGTTCAAGACAGTTTGTTTGCAAAGGATGATCCAAAATTGTCTTTCCATTTCAAAAATTCCCATGTTTTCTTCATCGCTCTTATCTGAACTTGATTCCCCTTCCAGTAAAAGTGGCTCATATGTTTTGTCCACAGCATAGTCATCATCCAAGAGATCAACATCCAAGAGAATCCGATTTATTCATCAAATGCAAAATTTTTTCTTGTGAGAGAATTCTTTTCCTTTTAGGCACCTGAAAATGTTTTTGGTTGAAAGTTATCACAGTATTCCATAAAAAATAATAAAAATGTGTCAGAAAATTTCATTGTCTAAAAAAAATAATAATAAAATTTAAACCAGATCTTACCTACTTCCACCGGAAAAACAGATTTATTTGGGGGGGAGGAAGAGATATTGATGCAGATATTTGAGTATAGGAGGAAAATGCCATATTCTCGAACAAATGTATGAAAGAGAAAATTAATTGCAAAAAGTACAAGAGAAAGAAAAAAAAAGAGACTCATCCACGACAACCCCCAAGAAAATGTAGCATTAATTATGTATATATATGCTTCGCTTTTATTTCGGTTTCCATCAAATTTATTGAAACAAAAAAGAACACTCATACGGCAAACATTTACCTTTACAGCTACAATGACTCAAGTAACTCACGATTGAGTGGATAACGAAATCTTGAGTCCTATAATTAACATTAATAGAGTATAATTAATAATTTTACTATTTTACTGTTATTTAAACATTAAGACAAAATGTGTATCTAAGCAGTTCGATATATATTGATAATTACCTTTTTTACGATAGATAAAAAGGCGACGTGTATCCGTTCAATTTGTAAACAATGCAAGACTTAGCAACTGAATGTAAAACATGGACAACACTACCCCGTGTCTGTTGATAAAAAGTGATGCTTTATACACTTTTTTATAAATCTTCTCAATCGTTCTTTTCGGGCTCTACGTACATATATCTATTGCAGAATAAAAACATATAAGAATACCTAACCCGTATGATCGTGCGGATTGGCCCTTAAAGGGATATGCTAATACAAGAATAATTTTCTGAGAGCTGTTTAACTAATCAGCGCAAATATTAACTATAGATTTGTAATTCGTTGGGAAATTAATTATTAGTTACGCGACTTATGGCTAAAATTGGCTTAAAAAAGGCTAAAATTGAGACGAGAAAAATAAATTATTACTATTAAAATGGGAGAATATTGGTAAAAATTTATATAAACGGGGCTCACTTTGTACCAAAAGTTAATGAACAAATTTTCAACTCTGATATGTTGCTAAGATATTCGTTTTTGAAATGTCCTTCAGGATCAGAGATATTTTAGTTTTTACAAAAACTGGAGTACTTTATCTTAGTCATTGTATGAAATTGCTAAAGAAATAGTGATTATATTCACATAAGGGACTGTAAATTTTGTAATAAAACAGTGATTGAGAAATTTGAAGGTTAAAACACTTCTACTATTATTCAGAACATACAAAAAAAATTTCAGTTAATTATTTTTAAAAACTTTTGTAGCAATCTCGCTGGCTCCGTTTGACCGTTTTCAAAAAAAAAAAAAATGTTTCGAGTAAAACGCGTTTTAGTATGACATGTTGCTTAAAGAGTAATGGTATCTTCTTTTAATAAATTACTTGTAATTTTTGTTCTAGTAAACGGAAAATAATAAACTTGGTATTTTTATAAAGCTAATGAGATGGCCTATAAAACAATATCATAAAAAATTGTTAATGTTTGACAAAATTAACAATTTTAGGGTAGTCAGATGCCTTAATGAATTATCACTCTCTATATTGGATAAAAATGCAAGGTGCGCCCATTACTTTACAGGACTGACGTAACTGTATGAGAAACGGAAGTCGTTACAATCCAGCAATGCTTGTATTTGGAAGGTCTTTTATTGGATCATTTAATGAAGTTGGCACTATTTTGAAATCAGTTGACATTAAACACGTATTCTAAAAGCAACTGCTAAATCTTTGTTGCCGACCATCATCATTCGAAGCAAAGAAATTCGCTTCGAATTGGGTTAAATTGTCATAAAATCTGATGAAATGTTAAAATAAATGAAGAGGAAACATTATCACACGTCAGGATGATTTAACCCTTTTTGGAAGAGCAACAAAAGAGTCGAAGAAAACATGCATACTATCAGAAACAATGCGGCTGCGATAGCCTAGGAGCTATGGTCATGAACTTGGGGCTGAGATGGGTGATGAGTTCGAGCCCTAGAACCAATGAAGAATCTCGATATGGAGGGGGTGATGCATGTTAAATCTGTTGTGGCTCGAATTTTCCCCATTGGCACGGTGTGGAAGTTCGGACCACTTGATTGTGGTTCAAAATTACGAGGCATGTTACCATTTTTACCTGTGTTGCTTTATACTACGACATAAATAAAACACTCACTCCACAAACAATTAAGAAAGTTTGTGAATGTATGACTTCGGATCATCACACACAATTGATTATTCGAGTACTCGCCAATGAACTGAACATTTTTAGAGTTGGTTCGGTAAATTTTGACACAAGACACTAGAAAACATAAAGTTTGTTCCAGCTCCGTTCCTTACTGTTTATGACAGGAGCAAAATAAATTTAGAGTGATGAGTGAGTGAATATTAACGTCGCACTGATTAGCAACACAAGGGCTTTTGGCGACGGTCCGCGTAATTTTGAACCATGGTCGAGTGACGCGGACGACACCTGAGCTGGCACCCCCTCTCCTAACTACCACACCAACGGGAGGACGTTTGAGCTCTCGACAGATTTAACGTGCATCGCTCCCCTACACGGCGGATCTTTAGTGGTACTGGGATCGAACTCATGACACGCTAGTCATGATCCGATGCCTAGACCACTTGGCCAAATAAATTCAGAATAGGCGCAGTGAGGTGAACAACAACGCTGACGCTGCTTTTCTCTACTTGATAATAACACAAGAAAAGTCTTAACGCTACCAATATGACTCTGAAAGTAGATGTTAGAGCTCCAAACGGCAAGTCTCCAAGCTCTTTAAGACACAGAAATCTCGATTCCAAGATTAAGGTAAAGTTAATCGCTTTCTTCATCCATCATGAATTCGTTCTCCCTCACAAGACTGTCGCTGGACAGTTTTTCGCTGAAGTTCTTGCCAGACTTCGGCAAAAAGTTCTCCTCGTTTTCAACAAAATGGGATTTGGAAGTTTTTTCCTGGCAATGCTTGGCCTCATTTTGCATTACCTGAAAAATGGAAGCAGGAAGTCGTGAAGAGGCAGTATACTCTGTACTCTGTGGACTTAACTCCGGCTTATTTTTTGTTTCTTAAACTGAATGATTTGCTGAAGCGAAAAAGATTTCAGGATATGCAAATCATCAGGGAAGTAGTGGCATTCAGTAAAGAGCATTTCATAAAACAACTTTAATAGTAGTTTCTGAAACGTATATGGTCGATCATAGAAGTGCAGCATTAACGGTGGGAGTTACTTCGGAGCATTTTAAATGGGTATAACTCCATAATATTTTTTGGAATTACTAGGTAAGTCCTGGAATTTAATAGCTGCACCTTATAAATATTTTAAATATATTCCGCTTTACTTATGAGGAATCAGAGAAAAAGTAAAGTTAATGGGTGCAGTGCTAATTTAAGCTCATTTCGAGCACTAGGCACTGAAGATCTACCAGCCTTCTTGGCACTGGTGGATCGAAACTTATTGCCAGAAAATCTGGTGCAATCCAGTTTGTCCGGGCCCTTTGTGAAGCAACGAGTAAAATTTCACTCAGAATTGTGTGTTTTTTTTAATACTCAATGGTGTGACAAAACTTCTTTCAATGGAAATGAAATATCGAAACACAGTTGTATAAAACAGAAAATTAAATCCTTTGATGACACTTGTTGTGTAATAAAACATTGAAACAAATTGAATGATTATAATTTACTTGAAGTTAATTTATTACATCGCAATCATATGCGTGATTTAGTTAATACGTTAATCTGTACATATTTTATAATAATACATTTTGTGAAGAATATGCATTTCTTTAATTAAGAATGTTTGAAAAAATTATAAATCTCACACAATTCATTCACATAATTAGCAGACATATCTTACAGAAAATATCATAGACAATTAAGGAATACACCTTTTTGAAATGAACAAAGCAAACGGTATAGAAAATAGTACGCACCCAGTCCTTTTCTCCGTACTGAAATCTATAAGGTACAAAAATAAACCTAAAATGTCACCTGAATTAAAATTCAAACATAAGCGTTCAAATATAGAAAGTCGTTGGCATTTTATGGAAACGATTCTGATAGTTAAATTTTATCTAAAAATGCCGCATTTTTTGCGTCATGATTCATGACAATAACTCTAGCTCGAATTTTCATTGAAAGTAAACTTTTTATATCAGTAATGTCATGCCAATTTTCTTACATCCCTCTTGAACCTATTTCCAATGTCCGTTCAGTGTTCTTGGATGCTGCTTTTCTTACGCTCAATTTAATTAAAATACATAAGCCTATTGGAGAAGCGTCAGGTGATTTTACAAGTGGAATACACTTTATTCCCGTTTCTGATTTTTTCTTCTATTGCTAAATAAGCGGCAGACGTGTGACTAGAAACTTTGACCATATGAAGATCTACTATATCAGCGCCCTTTCCAATTAAGGCTGTTATTTCTTCTTCTTCAAACCCTGACACTGCTGATATAGTAGAATGAATTAATTTTGTTTTTACTTAAGACTGTTTTGGTTTTTAATTTGACGTTGTAACAAAATCCTGCAACTATGATGAATCTCCTTAGTAACTTTTCTGTACACTGACGAAACTATTTCGCATGGTCATTCCCGTCAGTTGTCACCCATTCGGTATAGCGGTTAGTGACGCTGACTACTTTGCCGTAGGGCCTGGGTTCGAATCCCGGAGAAAAAATGGATGTTTGTAAAGGCATAGTGCCTTTGCGATATGGGGGTACTCTAAATTGCCGTCCAGTCGCAAGTCCTCTCGTCAGGTTGGTGAAAGGGATGGGAGGTAGGAGACCAATGAACCCCAGGGTGTTCTCCCTCTAAACCTGGGGTAAAACCGAGCTAAAGCGTACTGTCACCTGTTTGGTACTCAAGGCTTCAGTCAACGACAGGCGTACATCTAGAAGTCTAGCCTATCTCATGCTCTGGCAACTTCCCTTTGGGAAGGACAAGACCCGGCAACTACCACATTCACGTCACTTGAGCAATAAAAAGTTGATCATTTTTATTGCAGTCTTTTAAATATACCCATGCCTTCATCGAGTGTTATCAAATTTCCATCTTATAGCAGTTACGTGTTTTTCATATAATTTTCTACAGTTTGTTTTTCTTTCAGTAATATGTTTCGGCAAAAGCGAATTAACTCTAGGTCTAAACATCTTTTTAACTTTCAATCTTTATGAATTATTTTATTTATGGTACCTGAAGATATTCGTAGTTTTGATGGAAATAATCTTTGAGTGGGTGGATTTTCTATCAGGATCAGAGAATTCACTTTCTAGATAGTTTCCTGCGTTCGAACAGACTTAGGATACAGTTTCGTGGTCATGTTTTCATTTTTCGTTTCAGCTAAACATTTTTTTCTTTCAGATTTAAAATATTATAAGCAGATTTTCGCACCGCTTTATAATTTGTCGGTAGGAATATTTCTTCTCGAAAAGCTCAGTTACATAACTTTTGAGTCATCTATCAGTTCAAGGAGCCATTTTCAAAATAAATAATTTATTTTGCATTCCAGTCAAAAGGAAACTTTA
The DNA here is from genome assembly GCA_019973975.1 of Trichonephila clavata. Taxonomy (NCBI): domain Eukaryota; kingdom Metazoa; phylum Arthropoda; class Arachnida; order Araneae; family Nephilidae; genus Trichonephila; species Trichonephila clavata. The sequence continues at coordinate 49,991 of BMAO01034452.1, read as the reverse complement.
GCAGGTGATTATTCTGAAGTTGCTTAAGTTTTATCTCAAAATGAAACGAAAGAATTGGTTAAAAAATCGTTTCCATAAAGTGCGAATAACTTTTGTAGCTTATAAAAAATTGAATGGTTTCTGAAATTTTTCTGATCTTTAATAATTAAATTTGTTTGATATAAGAAGTAAAATCAATAATAATAATATTTATGTGTAGAACCTGACCAGCCGCCAAGAAGACATCCAATACCTGATATTCCTGTGCATGTTATTGGAAATGGTACGTATTTGTCTAATTTCATCCAAATAATATAACAAGTTTGTAGGATGTATTTCAAAATGTTATGTTACACTTTATAATTTAACAAAAATAATTCTACAATTTTTATCACTATATACATACACTGCTGCTCACTCAAAATGCAACACTATGAAGGAATCATGCAAACCTTGCGATAATTACATCATGCGTTGGCGGTGATGAAATATGCAAATCATTAGCATTATAGCGTAGACGCACATCACAGGCGACCATAGCGCCCCCCGCAACCCCTCTATAAATGGAGAACAGATTGGCGATTTGAAGTACGGCAATTGTTCCATAGTGCGTTTTTTTTGTTGCGTAAACTGTTTACATATGCTTCGTGGAAGACATCGAGCGTATTTTAACCGTGTTTCTGAATTAGACCGAGGAAGAATAATAACCTATAGGGATTGTGAATTATCCTTCAGAGAAATCGGTCAACGTGTTGAAAGAACCAAAGCAAATGTGATGCGGATCTATAATCGGAGGAAACTACGGACCAACAAAGCATCTCATTGCACCACTGCCCGTGATGAATGGCAGATTGTGCGCATGTCAGTGATGGATCAAGCAGCCACATCAAGCCACACAAGCATAACAGATTCAATCTGTTACGCATCATTCGGTGTCCGCTCGTACAATTCGACGCGGTTTGCAACCGAGTAGAATGTCCGTAAGGTGTCTATTGCTTCGTTTACCCTTGAGGGGAAACCAAAGGCGTTTGTGCCGCCAATGATGCTATGAACGGTGGACATGGACAATGGAATAGAACGACATTGTGTTCACTGACGAATCCGGCTTTTACCTGCAACATCACGATGGTTGGTATCGAGTTTGGAAAAACCGTGGTGAGAGGCTGCTGTACTGCTGCGTTATGCATCGCCACACTGGTCCTGCATCCGGTATCTTGTTTTGGGGTGGTATTGAATTTCACTGCCACACCTCTCTAGTACGCATTTCTGGTACACTGAACACCCAGGGCTACATCTGTGAGATGCTGGAGCCCATGGTTCCCCCACACAATCAGCACTTGCCATCAGCCATATTTCAACAAGATAATGCATGACCACACTTGGCATGCAATGTTCAAGAGTTCTTTACCTATCCGAATGAATTGCTTCCTTGGCCTGCTTTTTCTCCTGATCTATCGCCAATCGTAAACGTGTGGTCCATGCTTGCACTGCGAATATCCAGGACTACACTACCCGCTGCTACACTAGATCAAATTTGGCAATGTGTGGAAGCCGCATGGACTGCTTTACCCCAAGGATACTTCTAAAGACTGTTTGATTCTATGCCGAGATGCGTGGCAGCGGCTATAGCCAACAATGGTGGCTACACTAACTGCTGAATTTGTCATCATCCACACGTCACAAGAGACTGTAATTTTAATCGTTTGATCTTTGTACAACATGTTATCTGCCAAATATATTTCGCTGTGATATCTTTAATCCTTCTTGGTGTTGCATTTTGTGTCGCCAGCAGCAGTATATATATATCAGTTGCAATGTTCTTACGTATTGGTTAAGATTAGGTTAGGTTTAGAGCAATTTAGAATATGGTATATATATATATATATGCGAGTATATATAAGAGCCTTTTTTGACCTATTACGCTCAAATATTTCGCTGAAGGGGATGTATGATTGGGTACTATAAAGTTATCTAGACCCTACAACACTTCCTTAAGTCAGTGACAGCTTTGGAAATTTGTAACAGCTTTTAATTTGTGTAAATTAATTTTTCTTCATATATTAGTGTTTTTGTTCTTGGTATTCGGTCTCCGAATTTGGGCTTTTTTTTCTCTGTGTGTGTTTCGTAGGATACTTAATTTGTCCATTATTTATTTTATTTATTATAATATTTATATAAGAGTTTAAACACTATTTGACAGTTCTGAAAGTAACTAATGCATGCAAAGTAGCGATTCCGAGAACTTATGAATGCCTACAAAAATTAGAATAAAAAAATTAAGGGGTTGAAACTCTACATGTAGAGAAGAACATAATCTGTTTCCTCAAAGGAAATTTCAAACAGTGAGGTATCTACAGGGAAACACAATTTAGAAAGTAGTGTATATAAATTCTGCCTTATGTGGCATGTATTTAGTAGAGAATTTTCTCATTTTATAATTGAACGTGATCATGAGCAAGAAGTTGAGTGGTTCGAAAGTTCAATGCCAACTCTCGCTTAAATCGCTGCAGCAATGATTGAGCCACAAAGGGATGCATAGAGGTTATAAAGAGGTCCGAAATGTAGAAATGCTTTGAGGAAGCTTGTTTATGTTCAGTGGGGAGGCAACACACACCTAAAACATGAAGATGTTTTGTAATAGTTGAAAACAGATGCAGAGATCTCACTCCTGGCTATGTAGGTTCTGTGATAGTATCCACTGCCTACATCCCTGTATCTGCCAAAAAAACTGCTCGGTGATTGTACTATGCTAGCCTGCATACAAAGAAGGCCTATAAGTGTTTTCAACTGCAATTGTACCATCACGAGAAAAGTTACGCTCATGTGAACATATTCGTTAAACTCATTAACAAGGTTTGGGAGTTACGTTTTCTAACGAATCTCGATTTACCATAAAATACCCTTCTTTCATGTCCTAGAAAGAAGGATTTTCATAACTTCGAAAATAATTCCAAGGATTTTTCCCCCCTTTTTTTTGCTTTCCATCTGATGAAATATGTCGAATTTTCCTGATACTTATTGCACGGTATCTTTATTAAATATATACGTTATATATATATATATAAGCAAGAACTATTATTAAATATTCTAAAAATTTATTTGTATATTAGCAATTGTCAAGCAGAGTATGTATATTTGTGTGTGTAATATTAAATCTAATTTGTTTTTACTACAAAATGACTCTCAAATAACAGTTTTAAGAAATATCATTTAACAAATTTCCCAACTTTTTTAAATTAAAAATTATACTAATTATTAAGAAATAGATGAAGTTATACATATATGCGTTACAGCCTTTAAATATTTCATCCAAATGTTGAAATTCTAGATATCACGAGAGAAAATGTTGAACAACAATTCCAGTTTCCAAACTGCACATTTTGGAGCGACATTGCAGTATGACTTTTAATTAATAATAAGTCTTAAATCAAAACAGTAGAAAGTTCAGAATGTGAAACCTTTAGAACAGAATCAGTCATTAACTCCTTGAGAAAAATTTTAAGTATTTTAATTTGTATAGTATATCAATAATCTTAATTATTCAGTAGAACGTGCAAAGGTGTGATAGTTGTGAACGGAGAATCACCCTTACCCTTTTACGTCTACCCTACTTACGTAGTATCGCAGCAATACCAACGTTTAAAATAACTCGACAAATTGGCAGCCCCAATTTCACATTTGTCTAACGTGCTGAAATGGCAACCATGTGTCCATTTCTTGTAATGTCGCCAATATGGGTGCAACAATATGTACCATTTTTAGTAACGCTTTGAGATTACGTATATCTAAAACATGTGAGTTGTTTGAGATACTCGTGTCTATTCATATTACGGAGTTTAGTGCGTCATATTATTAATAATGGCATAAGTGGTACTTCCGAAAATAATGCAATTGGATGTATCCTAGTTGAACCCCCTGATTTGTCAGCAAAAATTTGACACCACTTTTTTAGTATTATAACTTCAAGTTAACAAATCTTGCACTCACGCTGCATGCTTAGGATTCAATGTAATAAAGCCCGTTTGAAAAACGAGGTTTTAATTTGGCGCCTAAAATTTCAGGCGGTCAACTAGGACATCCCCAGTGCTGTTATATCTTTCAAGAAAATTCACGTGAAAATATATTCTGAAAGAAATGAAGGTACTTAAGTATTAGCGTCACAACAGAAAAATTTGCGCTACTTGAATCGCGCGGAGTAATATAAAAACAACAAAAATATTCTTAACGTGCTTTTTTTTTTTTTGAAAAAATATTCATCAATTAGATTTTGGTGGAAAATGGCGTGATTCGCGTACGCAAATTTGGCATGCAGTGACGCGAATATGTAAGGGCTGAAATAAATTATGAATTTGTTTGTAATGTAGTTTAATGTTTATAATAAACTAAAATATGAAAATAATCAACAGTGGAAATACATCATGAGAAGAAACCACAATTTACGGAGCCGCCATTCGAAATTCAAGCTCCAAGTCCCCGTGAGTAGTTTCAATTTCAATGTTTAACGGATCTTGACACATATTTGCGAATGCTCATGAGATCTTTAAATTATGATAGCTGGCAATCTCTAATTTCTCGTACTATAACAATTGCTGAAAATTTCCTTTGTTGCTCCATATCCCACAACACTAGCAACTATAACTGTGGCGAAAATCAAATTACTTGCGTTTCACATATTACACTTAAGAGCAGTCGGTACCCCCTATACCGCTAATGTTAAATTGAGCTTTTTTACGTACCCTCAGAAACTGTTAAATATAAAAACTTCAAATTGTGTCTGTATATTAATTATACTTTTATATTTATTCTGAAGTGAGATATTTCAAATATATTGTTCAGTTTCATCAAAATCAAGCAACGTAAAAATATCACTGTGAATTTTTTGAAAATTGTCCTTTTTTCACAATAACTGAATTTTACGAAAATATTTTGGGAATATTAATGAAAGCTCACTTCAGTATATATAGTTACATATCAGTTATATTCAGTAAACTTGTCGCGTGAACATATTCAATAGCTTCTGAGAAAAAGGTACATGCAGTTTGAAAAACATCATTGAGAAAATTGCCTTGTTAATATAAAATGTCACTTAATCACAAAAATCATGAATTACAACATGTATTGGTCCCATTTTATTTTACATTAGCTTCTCCTACATTTATTTTAAGACTATTTTGCTTCCTATTTTACTTAAATTGCCCAAAAAATACATGCATATAATTTTTCAGTTTTTGTTTAGCGAGATATTTTGTAATATTTACATTAATTTTCTCAATCTGTGTAAATTTTTGAGGAACTTTTAGTCTTGATGTATTACAAATATCAAAGTTAATTATAAAACATCATGAATGCCTTGTAATAATATAACAATATGTAAATGTAGAATTTGGGAATATGTGATTATACGACATTTCTCGAAAGTTTTCATTAACGTTTTGTATATTCACATGCAAACAGTATTTCTAAAAATATCAGATCTCCAAATTTTTTTTCTAAACCAGCCAAATGATTTCTAAAACAGTAAATCAAAACTGTTTTTACGTTTTTAAACATGATATTTATGTATTTTTATGTATATAACCAGCTTTTTGCAACGGCAAATGGTATTACGCATCTGAATCATCTGTAGGTACCATTCATTCAGAAACTCTTGAATATTTAAGTTTAAAAACTTGTCTGTACAATAAAGAAACATTTATATTTACACTGAAGTGATATTTTTTAAAAATATATTTAGTTTTTCAAAAAAAAAAAAGAAAACTTTTACTTATCATCACTGAATTTATTCAAATTTGTCATGACATGTTTCTTCAGGTAAATGTTATTTTGTAACATTTCCAAAATATCACTTCAGTATGTACAAGTATACTTAAGGAATACAGAATGTAAACTTGCTGTGTATTTATATAAAGTAATTTTTTTGAAAAAATTCCTTTTTTAAACACAATTTAAAAAATATAATTTTTAGAAAACAGAAATTTTTATAAAAAATCTTACCTTGTCAATGAAAGTATTCATTAGTAGTATTCTACAAATACTGTTTTATTATACATTATTTACTAATTCTAATTCAAATCACGTTAATCATTTAACTATGAATCCCACTCCAAAATGAAATAGTTAAATTTACAGTTATACTGTTATCTAAAGTTAATTGCGTATGAATAAATAAAAAGAAGGCTTTGCAATTGTTTCAGGACATTTCCAAAATATCCAGCATAATTTTTTTCTTCATAATCAGATTCAGGATTTAAAACCGTGAGTTTTGCGAACCATAAAAAATTAATGGGAAATCTACAATTTTATAAAGTTTTCAAAATATGTTTCTAATATCACACCTTTTCATAATTTTACTCATATTTAAAGATTTGTAAAATTTATAATAACCAATAAATTTAAAAGATATGACATTTAAAAACAACAAAATATATCTGAATTTAATAAAAGATGTTCAGTATATATATATATAATAACGATAAAAAAAATAAGCACACAATACAAAAGTACTACAACAGCAAAGGTCTCTCTTTTTTTCAAAAAATATTCTTTTGGTGTATTCCATTAATAAGAATTTTGTTTTCACCAAAACAGTTGCAAATTTAATTTTTTTTATCGAAATTTATTTATTTAACTGTAATACTATACAATGACGGTCAAATTAATGGAAATAATTTGATATAATGTTATTGTACTCTAATATTACAGTCCTAACTTGGCAGATAATTTGTAGCCAAACAAATGAACTCATCCATATCAAACTAACAATATCATCTGTATTATCTAAGTGTAGGATATTGTTGTCAATTACAATAAAAACTTACTCAAAATTTAAGGCTAAGAAAAAAAAGTTTTCAATTACAAACAGGAGAAATCATAAGAAATAGTTGTGGAGAAGTCTAAAACATTCACGCGCGTGCGTAATAAAAACGCATTCATACAAACTTACAAGTCATCTTCGTGGCTTAGTGGTAGCAAGCCCGTCTCTGTAAGCTCAAATTTGCGGGTTCAATTCCTGCTGGAATCAGTAGATTTTCTGGATTTGAAAATGGTAGGCCCTCATGTCATATGGTTATGTGACATGTAAAAAATCCATTGAGTATTCATTTGGCACTGGTGTTCTAGGTAAAATTAATTCGCAGCAATACTTAGCAACCAAAGAGAGCTTGAATACCATAAGTCTAAGCGGGAGCCGCCACTAGATGTGGCCACCAATGATATAGCTCACACAAGTGAAGTTACCGTGTCTGTAAAGGCCTACCTGCCAAAATGCAACCCATTAGATGATACGTAAAAAATTTTAAGTAAACAAACAAATAATTAATATGTTCCTTATAAGACATAGATATATTGTACTGGCAAAAGAATTAATAATATATATGTGTGTGTGTTAATAATATAAAAATAATTCGTCATTAATAGCAGCTGAGAGCCGCAAAAGATACGTATGCTTTGAAGTAGTAGAAGAAGTTAATGCACCCAAAATACCAGGTAAGTGTTTTATAATTGTTTAATATCATGAAAATATAGAAAACCTTCACTTTACGAAACAGAAGAAAAAATGTGTACTTGTTTAATTAATTAATTCCTCATCTGTATTTGTTTCATTTTTTGAAGAAAAATGAATGAAAGTGTAAATATTTTAACACCATTCGATGCCAAAAGGCACCATTTTTCTTTCTTTTCAATATATAACCATTATGGAATCAATTATTGGTCCTTTTTGAAAAGATGATTATGCTTTTACATGGCTTAGTTTATCCTCCTGTTATCATGCTCTTTTAAATTAAATTTTCAAAAAAATCACCTACTGGTGAGATAGCAAATATAAATAATAGCTTATTCGTTTTTTCCCCTTAAATGTAATATGTGATATAACAAAAATAAAAAAATTTTTTTGCCCTTTTGAGATTTAATTTTGTCTTTATATGTCAGTTTATTTTGCTTAAGATATCCAAACACGTTCGGACTACTTTTTTGAAAAATAGCATACTAAATCATCATAAATGCCTTTTTAGGAATCATTACCAATGAATACTTGTATTTACCTAACAATAGTTAAAGAAATTACCTAAATGTTTTCAAAAATCAACATTATAAGTGAAAGTTAAGCAATATTTTTGAAAAACTTCAAAGCAATTAGGGGGAAAAAATAATACACTTATATTAGCAAAAGTATAACTAAAACAAAATGCAGGCATTCATCTAGAAAATGAACAAAAACTTTAACGTTTTATTAAAATTAAAAAAATTTAGAGCCAATCGAGTAAATCTTATAAAAAATGCGTCATTTCTTATGAGACAATTATTTAAATAACAGGCCGTAACTTGAAAATTATTCATGAAATAAGATATATATCAGTACATTCTCTAGAAAATAATAAAAATATTATGCCCAAAAAGTTTCATAAAAATAGGTTTGTAGTATTTTAAGCTATCAGATTTGAAGAGGCAAATTTTGAACACCTTGTGGTAACGTTCGGTTACCCTTTACATCTGAACCCTCTTGTCTACCTGTAAACGCTGCTAGATGTGTAGGAGGAACTGAATAATCCACAGACATTATTTCCAATCTAATTTGATTTATTAATTCTTATTAACAATTATTAAACACAACACAATTCTAATTAAGGTGTATTAGTTATGGTAGATTGAAGAGGTGAGATTCTATAACTCGAGGATACTACTACAGACCATCAACTGAATCTAAGACAGCTTAAATACGCTCAATTATCTTATAGCTCAAACAGCTTAAATACAAACTAGATTCTACTTAATCAAATGTACAGTACCTGAACCTTTAATGCATCTGATCCTACACCGGAAACTTTCAGGCACTATTTTCGTCTTGATCAAATGACGATGGCTCCACGCTCTGTAATATTTAATTAATTCTCAAACTTATGATACTCCTATTTACACACCTCCAACGTATCAACTTCAGCGTATCAACAACAACGTGTCAGCAACTCGCTTTCTTCTTCTTCACTTCTTTTCTTACTTTCTTTCTTTTTCTTTTGCCAACCTGCGAAAACCGAATTTATATAATATACCTCATTTACATAAGTCACGTTCACTTTCTCAATGAAAGTTGGTTGAATTAAATATTTTGTTTAAAGAGAAGATATTAGTGGGACCGCATATAGATCCGTCACAACTTTAAATGTCCACTTCTGGTAGATTAAAGATCCACTTTCGGTTTTAATAATTTTATAAAATTGATTGTAATTTGGCCTCTAGGTAACATAGAAATAAACATTTTGTGAAGCCAAAAGATAGCTCTTTTCACTAAAATGAGATACAAAAAACATGTGTTTTGACTGAATTTGGACATTTCATCGTGTTCCGATACATAAGCGTTTGGAGTCATCTCGTAAGAATTACTGGTACTAAGATCGGTAATATCATTGCCAATCTTTGGCAAATTTCAATGAATCTCAGGCTTCTGCCTTATGACTTGATCGAGAATTTAAAGTACGTGGTCTGTCGTCAATAACCCTCGCATTGCCACTTAGCGAGGCTTTCCTGAAACAATCATAAATTTTTAAATTTTTCTTTCAAAAAATTAAATTGTTAACTTCTTTTGGTTTCTTAGCTCAAAAACTGTTTTATGCAATACATAAAATATACATAAGGAGCAATCCAAAGATTTATGAAAACTATTATAAGTAAAGATTTTTTTATATAAATCGTATTATGTTTCGTTAAAAATATTCCAACTTCGAATTTTTGAAAATTATTAGAACCCTTTTATAGTAAAAAGAAAAATTAACGCGTTGTGGTTAAAAATTTTAGTCGTTATTATTCTTACTTCAATATTCTTACAGTACGTTTTTTTCAGGTATTTCTCTCCCTATGAATTTTCTGCTCCAAGGTAAAAGAATAGTGGGGCCAGTAAAAGAAGGTGACTTTTTTAAAAATTTTCATATCATAGTTTAAGAGAGATGAAATATTAATTAGTTCTTTTATTGCTAAAACAAATCAAGTCATTAATAGACAAATTAAAGTATTTTGTAATATACAGAATTATTTATAATTGCCTCCAAGATTTCGGAGAACTGTAGTAAAACAACTAAGACGAATACAGGCGAAGAACTTATGAAAGAATACAGAAAAAAATTCAGTTTTACGTAAAGTTTTTCAACTGTATTATTCCCCCTTTTCTCAAGAATTTTGTGGGGAGGGTGCCGAATGAGGGACCACTTTGTATACTTTTTTGTTTACCTTAATAAAGTTACGTCTCGGAGGGTCGGTTCACAGCTCGAAACCCCTTGGGTGGGCTTGATTCTCTCGAGTAAGTAAGTAAGGTGTTCTATATGTGAAACTTAGATCACACGGCATACATAAATTTGATAAACTAGCTTCCACTACAAACGACTCAATATGATATTATCAACTATTGATAACACGTGTAATCCTTTCTTTGTTATCCGTGTCAACCGAAAACTCGGTCTTTTACGTAAAGGCCTTATCGCACGTACACGTATTTGGAGCAATTTCCTTGAAAGCCCCAATTCTGAGCAATTTCTACCTAGTTGTCATAGCAATGGCTGCCAACAACTTTTTCCCAGTGAGCTGAAAAAATTGTTCCAAATAAAAGTTGCTTAAAATTACAGCCAATTGGATTCTTCAGTTCCCTACGTCATAAAAAAGATGGCGGTCGAGATAGCAACCTCGGCTTTGTCAAATGCATCAGATATAGCGTATAATATTTTTAAAAGAATGGTACTCCATTTCTGTTTACGCCCGTCAACAAAAGCGCGAGCCAAATAAAAGGAATGATATTGGATGTTCGTTCTCCAACGCAGAAAAATCGGCGAGTAATTTTTCAATGTAAAAATAGAGCGCAGCGTTTTGTTTACGGCAACACTTAGCCCTCAGCTGCTTGAAAAATTTGGCGAAACTGTAGCTCCAAATATGTGTGTGTGATAGGGCCTGCGTGTGTGCATAAAACCCAAGTTTCTGTACCCCTTTGATAGTTGATGTAGCATAACCACATGGTAGAATAGCATGTGCTGTTGTAAATTAAATGTTAAATGAATAGATGTCGCTGCAAGTCATCTGAGAGATATACTTTGTATGGCTTGTAGAGTTGGAGCTATGTAATGTTCTTTACGGCTGTTAACATGTCTTCTATATGTGTGTCATCCAATAAATCAAAATATCTAAAGGAATGGACTGAATCATTGGATTATATAAAAATATAAAGGATATATAATCATCTAATTACCAATGGAACTGAAGAATAAGGAAATATAACTTGTGCTGTCAGTAACATTGATCTCTACATGTTGAGAAAAGAGAGTGGCAGGAACTGTACTATCGCATTGATACATGCTGTGTGGCCAAGGGCTCACTTATAGAACACCTGTAAAATAAATATATATTATAAAAGAAAGCATACACACACAATGTGTGCGTGTACTCAGAAACTAGTTCCGGTAAGATTAAGGGAGTTATATGGTATGGTAACGCCATCCAAGAATTAGGTTCCCTTTTTTTGCCTGAATAGATCCCCAAGAGGCGTCGAGAAGACTTAAGGGGTGTTATAGATAAATATTCCCGTTTTTGGATTATTGGACTTATACATTTGAAATTTTTTTTAAGCAAGCACGTTCCTTTCATGAAACAGAGAGTCGGTACAGAAGGGGGCTTACGATAATAGACCCACAAGAAGTGTTGCGAGGGCTTAATGGGAATTACAGATAAATATTCCTGTTTTTTAACTGTTAGACATACAGACTAGAAATTTTGTATGCACGTTCTTTTCGTGGAGTAGAGATCTGCTACAAAAGAGAGTTCTCGAAAATTGATCCCCAAGGGGCGTTGCGAGGGGCTATAGATAAAGAATAGATAAATTGTGTGCACTCATTAAAAGTATTTTTATATTTTTCTAAGCATTGTTTTGCACCGTGTTTTACTCTCTTTACAATTCAGCTATTTTATAAGAATAATAATTTTTAACTTTTAAACAATTACTCCGTGCAAAGAACGGGTACTTCGCTAAATTGTAAATAAAACGAACTTTTTTCTTTTTCCTTCTTTCTTTTTCGATATTTTGCTGTACTAGTTTTTCCCCCCCTAACAGTGCTCGGAAACCTTGGCGTGAATTATGAATATAACTCTGTATTTTTCATGACTTTTTAGGTGAATAGCACTAAGAAACGGATTTATAGTTTTTCAGACAACTAGAATTATTAATTTTGTTTCAACATTCAGTATATGATTTTTTTCAGAATTTCCTATCGATAAGAATGATACGAAGCGTGGAAGGGTGCATTCGAGAATTGAAACATCCCACTTTTTCCATCCACAACAAGATGGTAACTTTTTAGTTTTCTATCTTATCTTAATTGAAGTGGAAGGCTGTTTTATTTTTTCGTTGTTAAAGCAAATGAGATTTTGCTGAATAACCCTAAAATTAAATTTATTTTTTAAACAATTGGAGATTTACTAATTCATTACAAAATTATTTCGATATATTTCCTCTAACTCAAATATTATTTTAGATTATTCCTTGTTTCTTATACGGACTATCCTAAAAATGCTTAGGTCAGTTTTGAAACGTAAACCTTATTTTATTTTTCTTCAATAACAATAAAATATAGTCACAATTTACTTTTATAGGGTCTTAGAGGTGTAAATTTTGTCTCGAAAGCTGAAACTATAAATAATTTTTAAATAAATATGATTCTTTGAAGTTAAAATTAAGTAATTCGATTCTTTTACACATTATTTATAAAGGAATAATATTTCAAAAATGTGGAAAATGTTTAAAATATATAAACATAATTTAAAAAATTATAAGCATATTAAAAAATGAGAAACATTTCTGTAATAAATATTAAGTGAACTTTACGCTCCACATATTTTCTAAAATAGTAGACTTTTAATGTATAAAACTTTATAGAATTGTAAAAGGAATCATACTCAGTAAACCCTACTTAAATTAAGTACAACCTAGTAATTTAATACCTTTTTTATTTCAAAAAATTAAAAATATATTGAATTTCTTTTTAAAAATTAAAAAATGTGTTTTTTTAATTTTTTAAAAAATATTGTTGATTATTCTATTTACATACAAATGCTACAGTGTAAGAATGATATATTTAAATTTATATAAATCAACTTATTGTGTTAGTAACTAGAACTACGAATTTTAAAAAATATCATGCGCAACGTAAAACTTAAGTTATATTTCTTACAGAAATGTTTTTTATTTTCATTTGCTTATATTTTTTAAAATTATGCTTATATTTCAAACATTTTACACTTTTTTGAAAACTCATTTCCTTATAAAGAACGCGTGTAAGAATCAAATTGTTTAATTTTAACACCAAAGAATTATATCCGATCGAAAATTGTGTTCATGTTTTCAGCTTTTGAGGCAAAATTAACACCCCTGAGACCCCTGTTAAATCGTCACTCAAATGATAAAAATGAATTCGATCATTTATCTGTCATTAACCAAACTTTTATCATTGGTAACAAAATGAAATGTCCGTAATTTAAAAAAAAACGAAACCTGTCAAAAGTTTATATTTAAAAAAATTAAACATATTTGTAATATATCAAAATTTATGGCTGCAATGTAGAAAAAGATGCTTCTTGTGTGTGCATTTGACGAAGTTTTTAGATATTGTGGTGAGATAACGGTTTTCAAGCAAACTGTTCACTTTGTTAACGCAGAAAAATGGGAGGACTTATTCCATTCCACTTGTTGGACAAATGCTTTGTCATGGTACCTTCCCCTCATGTTGGTTGAGGCGGAGACCTCGCTGTGGAATCCGAACGCAGCAAGGGTGGACAATCCATTAAATTGGACTCGAAATGATAACAAAAAGATATTTGCAACAATTTACTTATTTAAATGTTAGTAATGAGTACGCGATACATGGACAAGATAAGCTAAAGAGCCAAAATATATAATAAATGAGCTGCAACCTCTCAAACTTGCCAAAGAAAAATACTCCGATATTTTGTAACATTCAAGTAGATACGCAATTATAATTCAGAAATTAATTAATGTAGTAATATCTCCGTGCAATATTCTCTATAATCATCTATATCATAGTCTTTATCTCTCACACTGATTTTGTATTATATTCTTCGGTAGTGTCGTTAAAATTTGTATGAAGGCATTGTTCTTGTTTAAATTCCAGCTTGACTGAACAGAAGAGAACCCGAGTTAGGGAGGAATGGCCTTGTGGATAGCCCATTGTTATACAACTTCATTGCAATTCGTTATTTAAAATCGTCCGATATTTTAAAATGACAGATGACTTTTTTCAACGTAATTAAGAGTTCACTTTCGATATCCGTCACGAATTTGTATCATTGTTGTTATTGTTTTCTAAAGTAGTGCCCAGAAATCAAATGGTACCGAAGGTATCAAAACGGTCCTTGTAATGCCGAAGACCTTTGGCGAATAAAGCGGTAGTCCTTGGAGCTCAGAAGTTTACTCAAGATAAAAGAACAAATAAAAATCTTATTAGGAGAAAGATGAAAGATGAGGACAAGTATTGCAACTTCTTTGACCATCACGGTATATTATCATCCATTTACAGTAGAACGTCGTTTATACGAACGTTTATTATCCTGAGCGTCAAATATCCGAACCGAAGTTCAGATACGTTTTCGAACAGTGCAATGCTCAATAGTTGTTTCGCGTGAGGCCAAAGAGTGACGGGAAAACCCAAAGGGAGGGATATTTGGGGAATTTCAGTTGTGTGATTTGGTAAACATCTGCGCGTAATATTAGGTCACTTTGTTTCCAAGTGAGGGAGTGTATACGTGCTCTTTTATTGAGTTTTGTTGATGTAGAAACCTGGATGCAGAAGACAATGGATTCCAAATGAGGACGATATTATGACTTCTGCGCAAGAAAATCCGACCCTGTCGACGATGAAACGGATGAAGATGAGGACAACAACAACAACAACGAAAGAAGCAAGGATGCATCAAATTCTGACTCTTTTCTGCGTTAGAGATAGGTATGGAGTGGTACGAACAACCATGAGAGTGCTTTCCTACTCAACTACTGCTGCTCAAGAGAATCAGAGACCTTGCAGCGAAAACACGAAGGTGTGCAATGGTACAGTGAGAAATAAGAGATTATTTTTCACAATAAAGGTAAAATTGCGACATTTTGTACCTATTTTGCTTTTACTTCAAGCACGTTTCCGGCCTGGGATGATTTTCAATACTCGTATAGTGTCCGGTTTCATATACTGCGTGGATCACATTCGGTTTTCGGTTATCCGAACAATCGCGTATCCGAACGGTGCCCAGTCCCGATTGATTCGGATAAATGACGCTCTACTGTATTGTGTCTTGTACATAGTCTGGCTATAGTTGAAACTACGCGGTTGCAATTCTGTGGAATGTTCTTCTTATATATATAATTGGATAGTAGGTGGGTTTACATCTGTCTATTGCTTTAGAATTTGCAAGTGTACGGCTATTGAAAAGTTTAGGGGAATTTCGGACCTCCTTGCAAGATTATGAGACTTCTCATTGCCGAAGATGTCTACGTGGACATGCATTTATTGCAAAATGCATGTTTTTAGGCTGCAACTACTCTTATAACGGCAAATATACCCTGGGTCAGTTGAGAGCCGTCCTTCAGGCTCCCCTGGAGAGCAGATCTAGATCCTGAGAACAGTAGAATGCCATTAGAACTCTCAATAACCGTTCTGTGGTAGTTATCCAAAGCTCATGTAATGGTCATAAGCTCACACGTAAGGTTTGAGGAAATTTTGCCCGTAAGAATTCTGTAGGGCTTAAGGTCACCGTTTAAGATAGATTTCAGTACCACCTTTATCTAGGCCAGAGTCAGAGTCCAGTCATCCTTTATCTAGAAGATCCGTCCATGTAGAAAATTATTTGGTTTTTCGCCGAATTCGAAAGCTCGAGGGTGTGGATGCCTTTCTGCTTGAGCAGTACAGCTAACTTCTTTGTTCATTGAATTTCGATTTTGGAGTTTATTTTTTGTTATAAATATTATTTTTGAAATAGTACAACTCAAAGAATATAATTATTTTCTTTTTAAGTATTGATTTTTAGAGAGCAGGATGAAAAATAGCTGTGATGCAATTATGTATTGCTAAATTTTTATTTTAAATATTAACGAGTTTTCTGTCAGCAAAAAAGTCACGCCTTTCATTAAGAAGGATACTGCTTATGAATGTATTTGGGATTAGCACAATAGAAGAATGAAGAATCATTGAATTAAAAGGTTAGAGTGAAAAGATAGCTGAAGAATGCAAATAAGTTGTGATCAGATTTTAATACGAATGAATATAAGGGTTCGAAAAGCTGGGGTTTCTCATTTCTTTTGAAATTAATATCCTGGACAGAAGTATCGCAAAGGACAGACTCCTTGAGTATCACAAAAACTCATCACTTCCTATGATAATCAGTTCTATTTCAAATTTACGAGTTCATATGGAAAAAGTACCTCCCAAAAAGCAGTAGTTTAATGAGTGACACTGCATTACTTTCAGCGATACATATAAAAAGAGATTTTTTTCCCTCGAAAGCTTCAGAATTCTAACAAAAAGTATTTGTTTATTTGAAATGGAATACATTTTTATTTCATAATACTATATAATGTTACATTGGTTAACTAAGTTCCAATAATTATCATTTAAAAACTTTGCAATTTTTATCTTGTATTGTCATTATTTTGTTTGAAATGGATTACTTTGCTGTCTGCGAAAGAGTATCGGCACATATCGATATTTCGGCAACCACTGACAGCGGTCTCCAAGAAATTCACCAGCTTTTCCAAGGGGCACTCTGTTATACCCTTTAACCTTATATATAAACCAAAATAAAAATGAAAATTCACAACATTATTTAATTTGTTTTCAATAACAATCTTCTAAACTGGAACAAGAAAAATAGTGCATGAATTTCAGTAGCATATAAATAGTATTTATCACATAACATCAAAAATAAATATCTATTTTTAAAAATTTATATATTTTTTTAAAAGTATAAAGTGATAAGCTTTCAACTTTTAAGGAGGAATCTTTTTAATAAACTATTGATTATTATTTTATTGTCTTGCTATTTCTTCATTTATATGTATAATAAATTTTAATACTTTAATTATATATATATTTACTTTAATTTTAATTAATTTATTAGATGTTATCATTAATTTCTCATTTGCTTTGGAAGTTATTCTTTAATAATTATAACGTTTAAGCTTGCAAGTGCGTGCAATTATATTGATTTAAAAATGTGGAATATTTAAGCTTTGCTTTTTAAGGAAATTCTACTTTTTTACGTCTTGATTCTTTCTGAATTTTAGTTCCTAAAGTAAAGCAATCCATCTATTTGCAAGTTGATGTTGTTGCAAAGCACACAAAACCAGGATCACCAAGTAGTCCAAACATACAAGTGCTGAAACAAGGTAAAGTCTTTTTCGCATTCGCTGTACACTCGTGACTGATTTAAATTCCGTTACCCAAAGTACACACTGCGCCTTTTACTGTAGTGTCCACATCTGTACTAATAAAGTCAATGTAAAAGGTTTATCGTCTGCGATTGTCAAATAGTGCGCGCACGTGCAGCCCATCGGACTAGACCCGAAAAATCTCGCAGGGTTGTCCAATCCATGGATGAACAGTTTATTACAGTCTGATGAGTAGTTCCGTAATAATAAGCCATTACTTTTGGATACTTTAATACTGGACAACCTGTATTACATACTTATAATATATGCTTTGAAATTACTGGAAAACTTTCGAAATTGCTTGGATCTTGTCAAATGATTGAGATCAAAATATCCATCTCAAAATCATAAAAATTAAGAATACATTTTCTTTTTTCAAAAATTGAAACACATTTGAAGTTAAACACACTGGATATTCATTAAAATATTTGATGTGATTGAAAATTAAATTACCGTAAAATCTGGCGTATAATGCGCACCTATACTTTCAAGTTACAATGTATATAGTGTTTCGCTATATTCGCCATATAACGTGCACCTCTCTTTTCACGAAGAAACCTGAAATGTACGTGCGCAATGCTCTTATGTTTTGAAGTCATTTATTCGAGGTATTATTCCAAGCTTAGGAAAAAATAGTATAATTCTAGAACTACAAATCTTTAAGTTCAAAAGTAATGTCATTTTTTTAAAAGAGTATTTTGATTTATGTAAAAGTCTAATTTTTTCTATGCTCATATTTTATGTTTTGTTTTTAAGGCTATCATTTACATACCCGGCCTATAACGCGCTCCCTTAGATATCGCTCTTATTTTTTGTGTTAAAAGTACGCGTTATATGCCGGATTTTAGTACGTGTTTGTAATAAAAGTTAATAATAATAAATATTTTCAGAAACAATAGGAGGACTTTATCCAGTACAATATGAACCTAAGCGTTATCCCCAAATAACACGTCCAAATCTAGGTAAGAATTTCCTATTGCATACATGAAGTAGATCTATAATAAAGACTAAGTTTCTCCTTAAATTTATATTTGGTTTATAAGAGAAAGTAAAATGCATGATTATCGAAATAAAACTTCCCAACACAAAAAGAAGAGCAAATTGTATGAGTCACAATGGCATAAAAATGGAACAATAAATGCTTATAATTTATTTTTTAAAGGGCAAGACTTTACCAGTAAGAGGTTTTTCATAACATGAAATCTTTCTACGCATGCTTTATATGTTTAATATGATTCTTCTTATTTAAATCGCAAAATCTTTTATTGCAAAGTAGAACGCAAGTATGTATTAATTCCACAAATTAGCTGAAAAATCCAGACTTTTAAAATATGTTAAGTTTGGAGTGTCTTAAGATGGCCTGCCCTTTTCACAGAATCTCTATAATTAGAAGTCACCTGGCGTATTTTAGACGATTAAGTAGGCCAACATACCCGAAAACAAAAGTTTATCAAGCATATGACGATTCTTACAATAATGTACATTGAATACCTATTTGCGACAATAGCAGTTGAACACCCCGATTAATATAAGAAAATTCATCATCCAATATAAAAATTGTCTTTTGGCGGTGGTTACGTCACTGCAGTTCAGGAATATTAAACGTTGTCATCCATTTTGAGCCCTGTTGGATTTACTTATGGAAAGAAATAAAAATCGAGTTCCAAGATTCCGTTACATGCAAGTGAAACTTATAAAAGCGTGTTAAAAAGGAGCAACTGATGAATATTGTAGTAAAACTGCATAATGTCTAATTTTTCTTGAAGCAAGGGAGCTCGATTTATTGCGCATGTGTTTTCTGGTGTCCATAGGCAATGGCTTTCCGCATTCCCTCGACTGCTGAAGTGAAACTAAAGCTCGTTTATCCACAACAATTACACACTCAAACGGCATCAACTCACTTTGGCGCAAGGAATTGCTGTGAAAATGCTTTCCGAACTTCAGCGTTGCCTTCAGACAATGATGAAATCCATGAATTTTGTTCAAAAAACTAAGAGCCTTTAAAAGCGATGGGAAACCCTGGCCACTGTGGGTCCTATCCCGAGGCACCAGGAGAGAGCCGAGGATGTTGCCAGTTTGCGCCAACCACCGGACATGTCTTTTTGAAAGCATACCTCCGCTGGTTTGGTCTGTCTGCAGACGAGGCCTGCATGCTCAGCGGCCATGGCAGGTTGGATGGCGGCCACCTTCTCCAAAGTACTGGACTCGACGAATACCCGACTGACGACGTCGTCAGCCGGTACTGGGAGGCTCAGAGTCAAATGGTCCAGAAGCCAAGCACGGGTTTGGATAAATAAATAAATGAATTTTGTGAGGATAATAACCCAAGAATTATCATTTGCCACACTTTCAATTCATCCCTTGCCAAACATTCGAAAACAATAAATCAACAAAAATAGAAGAAATTATTACACTAATAAAACTGTGTGATAATTGGATGGTTGTTATCCTAAATGCCGTCGCCATATCCTCCTCACCTGCAGAATCCAAACATGTCTATTCTATCTAAAACTATTCCAAACATTCATTTCTGGCCGATTGAAGGATTTTATCGCAGCATTAAAATTATCATTTTGGTAGAATGTCCTCGATAACACATATTATACACTCATGTCCATAAATTAAGGATAATTCAGAATCACACAGAAATTGAACTCTAAAATAAAAATTTCACCTGTAGAATTATCACACACATCTTGAAGAGGAATATGCAAATTACAGGAAACTACCAGATGGCGCGAATAGTACGTCACAATGACGTGGGTGTAAGAGGATTGCCACCCACGTCACAAGGACGTATATAAGGAATAGTGGCAAAGGCAAAATTGTTCACAAGCGCTTTAAAAGCCTTTCAGTGCAATAACCGCATAGTTATGGCATAAAGAAAGCATTTGGATGACTTTTTACGTGGTAGAATTATCGGACGACTGGAATGTGGACGTACCCAGCTGGAAGTATCCGAGGAACTTGGAATCGCCCAGAGTGTCATCTACAGGCTTTGGCAACGATTCCAAGATGATGGTAATGTGAGTAGATGTTACAGCACATGTGACCCCGAGTTACAACGCTGAATGAGGATCAGTATTTGGCAGTTACTGCCAAAAGAAACAGACGGAGCACAGCATCAGACCTATCTCGTCAGCTCTCTTCCGCTACAGGTACGACAGTTTCAAGGCAGACCGTGTACAGACGCTTAGGGCACATTGGTCTATATGCTCGTAGGCCTGTCAGATGTGTTCCCCTTACCGCAACTCACTGTCGCCTGCGATCAACCTGGAGTAGAGAGCATGCATTGTGGACACCGCAACAGTGGTCTTGTGTGATGTTTTCCGACAAGTCCAGGTTTAGTTTGCAGTCTGATTCTCGCCGGACTTTCATATGGAGAGCGCCAGGTACCTGTTACCACCAAGAGAACACCATTGAACGACACCGTTACGGTGGTGCAGGATGGCTCGTTTGGGGAGGAATTATTCTTGGATCCAGAACTGACCTGCATGTTCAGAGTGTAACGATGACAGGCCACATCTATCGGGATGTCATTCTGGAACAACATGTAAGTTTGTTTCGGGGCGCCATGGGTGCTGAATTTCTGTTTATGGATGACAACGCCCGTCCTCACCATGCAAACATTGTAGACGAATGCCTTCAATCGGAGGTTATCACCCGTATGGACTGCCCAGTATACTCACCGGACTTGAATCCAATACAGCATGTGTGGTATATGCTTTGCCGACGAATTGCAGCCCGTCAACCCCCTCCCACCTGTCTACCGGAACTTCGGAGGGCATTGCTTGATGAGTGGTGTAATATTCCCCAAGATCAGATTGATAATTTGATTTGATAATTATGCGGCATGTAAAAAAACCATTGAGTGTATGATTGGCTTAAGTGCTCTCGGCAAAATTAATTCGAATCGTCAGAGCTCAGGTGACTCCCTCTGGGGAGGAAACTGGGCGTCAAAATTACTTGCGGTAGTTGGTATTCCCTATATGGTGCTGCACTAAAAATGGATATTAGCTCCTGGGGAATGTATTAGGTCTGCAAAGGTAAAAGTACCAATCCAAAGCCCCATTACAAAAAAAAGGAAAAAATTCATTCATGAATATTGTTCATATACAATTCAGTAATAATTTTGAGGAGAAATTTGGAATAAAGTAAAAGCATCTGTAACTATAACACTTTACATTGTAAAACAATTAGGATTCAGCCCTTAAAATAGTAAGCTTAAAACGTTTTCAGGATATATATAAATTTCTTTGTGTTCCCAAATTACCCAGAAGGAAAACAAAAAAAAACTAAAATTAAGCAATAAACAAAGCTTACACGATCGATTAAGATTAATGAAATGTATTAATTTTGGAACAATTTTAAGTTAATATTATTTGATATTTATCAAATACAGGGATACCGTTTTCGAACACTGTACACAGAGAGCGATAGGACAAATTAGAATACGTACTTCTGGGGAGTGCTTAGCATATTTTATCCCAAAAGTATGGGTTGTAAATAATGTGATAAAATAAAAAAGGAGATCGTGAACTTAAAATAACCTTTAATAACTTCATAAATTATCACTCCAGTGAAACTATCGATACAAATGATTCTTTGAGTTTTGAGAGTACCTTTCGTTCTCATGATACCTGCTAACCGGTTGAAGACAATTAAAAAAAAGTTTGTTTTTCGTTCGGCATTACGGGTTTTTTGCATTCTGCACGCTACGAAAAAAAGCAGATAACAAAAATGTGTGGCTGTTCATTTCTCCATTTAAATATTTGTTATGTGTATTTTGATATGACTGGATAACGTTCATACTTGTTTGAATAGTGTCAAATGACAGAAATCAAAATATCCATTTCGAAATCACGAAAACCATCGACATTTTACTTTCTTAAAAAGAATGAAAC
The DNA here is from genome assembly GCA_019973975.1 of Trichonephila clavata. Taxonomy (NCBI): domain Eukaryota; kingdom Metazoa; phylum Arthropoda; class Arachnida; order Araneae; family Nephilidae; genus Trichonephila; species Trichonephila clavata. The sequence goes on along the minus strand of BMAO01034452.1, from coordinate 27,650 downwards.
ATTTGAAGTTGAGCCATACGAAATTCGTTGCGATTGAAAATTAAATTAAGCTCATACAATAATAATAATCCATAAAATAGATATTCTTACAACAGGAAGGCCACAACGACCAAGAGAATATGTATATGGGCCTGAAACCCAAAGAAAACGTCCTGGACAATATCCCAGCAGAGGTAAGAATTAAAGATTGCAGACATAATATAATTGTAAAACAAACATTGCTTTTCTTTTTAAAGTATTCGACTACGCTAAAATTGTGAATTCAGCCAAAAACTAACATTTTTTTAAGAATTTATTTTATAGGCCATCTTGTTAGCTTTATAATTATACCAGTTTATTATTTTCTTTTCTATAAATAAAAACTACAAGTGTTTTAAAAAAAGCAGATGTCATTACTTTAAGCAAGACGTCATACTTTAAAATGAGTTTAACTCGAAATGTTTTTTTGAAAATAGTCAAACAGGGACAACGATTGCTCAAAAAGTTTTGAAAATAATATAAAGAAATTTTTTGTCTATGTTCTCCATAATAGTAGAAATGTTTAAACTTCAGATTTATCAATCACTGTTTTAATACAAAATTTACAGCCCCTTATGTTTATATAATCACTGTAATAGTTTAATATAACCACTGTAATAATATAATCACTGTAACAAGTGCAATAGTTTTTTTAAAAATTAAAATATTTCTTATCCCAAATGTTATTTCAAAAATGAATAGCAAAACAGCTTACCAGAATTGAAAATTTGAACATACACTTTTCGTACAGAATGAGCTCCATTTATGCTATTTTTTAAAATTTTTACCCATTTTTTCCCATTTTATTAATAATAATTTATTTTTCTCTTCTTAATCTTGGCATATTTTCCTTAAAATGTACTAAGCAAATAAAAAAAGAACACAAAAACCTCCCCATATCTCCATTTTTTTCTAAAAAAAGCTGTCGCAAGTAGTCTTATACATTAAGTTTACCTCTTGCTTGTAAAAACTGATATAAGGAGTCTCTCTCTGTAAGTACAAATATATTTCTCTTTTTTCTCTTTCTCCCCTCTCTCTTCATCTTTTTCTATTCTTTCTCTCTCAGTGTATAGTTCTTAAAAAAACATTTCACGCAAATCAGACAGCTGTGTAAATTGTTATAAGAATCAAAATGGCTAATAAATGGGATAACAAACACTTTAGATCATGCACTTAAGGATTTAGGATAATACACTTGCTGAACACTTCTGTAAATATGGGACGATTCATCACTTTGCTTTAAACTTGTGTACTGGTGAAGGTTAGGCTGCTGAAGCTCTAAAGAGATGTATTGACTGTAGAGCTCTGAGAGTGAGATTAACGTGTCCCTATAAAGCAACACCAAGGCGATTGGCAACGGTTCTCGTCATTTTGAATCTTAGTCAGTTGAACACGATGATGCATGATCTGACACCCCCGCTTCTAACTCCCAGACCAATTGGAGGACACTGAGCCTCGTCAGGTGTTACATACACCGGTGCTCGCTCTTTCTAAGGAGGATCTTCCTTGACATCAAGACTCGAGCAAGCTGTAGCTCCGGAGCATTAAATGTTGCCGACATGCCATGATTCCTTTTTTCAGTAACGTTTTGGGTTTCAAACGTTGATGAAATTACTACTTTCGATAAATAAGCATCAATAACGAGTGTTCTACTGGAGCTGATAAATCGTTATATTTTTGATGTGTGTCGAATAATTAATAGATTGCACTTATGTTTTTTGATGCACAAGAACGATAGCACTGAAATCTTGCTCGACCTTTAAGGTAAAAAGGAGCTTTGTTTATCCATATAATCTCAAGAAACCAACATCGACTTTCGTTGGAGCAAGAAATTTCTGTGAAAATATTTCCCGAACTTCAGCTTTCCTGGAGATTACATTTTATGAGAAAAATAACCCAAGAATAGTCACTTGTGTGGCAGTCAATTAATAACTTGTCATAGAGTCGACTAAATAAATCAACAGCACTAGAAACAATTGTTACACTAAGAACGTTGTTTGATTATAGGATGGTTGTTTTCCTGACCATCAATGACCATATCTTTCACATTTGTGGATGCGAAATACCATGCCATGCTCTTGATGACACAATTTCAAGACCTCCGATTCTATCGAACGTTTTAACCAAGGGGCGTAAACAGCGTAATATGATCAGTCCTCAGTGAAAGTTTTTCAGCCAATGGAACCTAACACATATCAGAATTTAAAGTTCGCCATTGTTCGTTACTTATTTCTAAATGACTAGCTGAGCAGATCCTCCCAATTTTATCGGATTACTTATATGCTTCGATTAAGCAAATGGCTGCCACCCCACCCTGTATGGTGGTCATAAAACTCGGCCTCTAATCGAGTGGGCTTAGATTTGAATCCCGACTAAAACATGGATGTATCTTCGGGAAAAGAAATCAAACCTTTGCCTGAAATGGATTCCCGTCTCGAATGGAAAGCAGCGCACCCCTTATTTCCTATATTGGGATCATAGTTTGTAATACAAGTCTATATCCTTCTGTATTTGTATTTTATGTTTCTGTTCGTCTATCTCTTGTCTTTCGTATGTATCCCAGTATGAAACACACGACAATAATAACAACAACAAGCAAAGGACGATTTAATAGTGTTGGAGCATTATACTTTGGTACGTTGAGTTATTTATTCAGATAAACAAATGAAACTGGATTTTAAAATCTGAATAGTCTGTTGCCAAAATTTCAAATATTTTTATGAATTGTACAACGCCATGCACAAATTTTCTCATTTGGGGAAGCTTATATAATTCCCACAACCTATTATGTGTGTAACTTTAAAAAACTTGCTTTTTAATTAACTTTATATGTATTTCAGGTCGATCGTAGGAAAAATTCGTCATAGTGTGCGTCACAGTGTACCTGGGGGACAACGCCCAAGTTTCCCCAGCCCTGGTAACTTTCACTTTTCAGTCGTATTTTAAAATTTTAACATCTCTTGATAACTTTGGAGTATCTAGTTTACGTCTTGTGAAAAATTTAATTATTCCGATGATCGCTGTAATGATGAATATTTTTTGGTGAAAGATTGACTTTGCATATAATATTGTCACTCTGTAATGAACATTTTAAAATTTTAACCCCTTCAGTCCTGCATTCTGATATGACTAGATAAGAAAATGAATGAGTGGTTAGATATGCAACAGCACATAAATGTATTTTTAAATAAGCCAATACCGTATTTATTCAAAACTAACAACACATCAAATTTTAAATGTAATTTTAAGAAAATATAAAAAAAATATAATAAAATGATTTATTGATATTTAATATTTACGAATTAAAAAAAAACATTTAAAAGGAAAACTAATAAGAAGTTAATAATTAATTTTTTACCAGTACAAAAAAAATCTAAAAAAAACAAACAACCTCGATTTTCTGTAGCTTTGATATTGGAAAAATTACTGCGGCTTAGATTCAGATAAATACTATATTATATAACATTCTGCGTGTTAAACACGAAACTACTTAAAACATTTTCTAATAATAGCAAACTGGGCTAAAATAAGGAAAAAAAGAGAAATTTATTATAAGTATAATTTAAAATTATTTTGTTGCGGAATATTCTAAAACAATTTCCTTATGCCTGAAAACCAAAAAAAAAAAAAACTTTCATTTCTCACAAAATTAATTCTTTTCGTATTCATAACCTATTCATAGCCTTTCCATGTGTATCTCTACTGCTTAAGATTTCTTTCATACAATAACTTAAACCACTATATCTAACATCATTGCAAGATCTAACACCCTGGATTTGATTTCTTCCTTTAAAAGAGGTCTATTTCCTACAATGACCCTACTGCTTCATATGACCCTTGAAAATATGGCCGAATCTCTACATAATCAAACTTAATAGCCAGTAAATGATTCAAAGTACTATTCATGCAATATACTTTCTTTTCCCATGGCTAATGCTAAGCTGTGGAAGACAGTTCAAATGATATTGTACTTCATGCCTCACTGAAAGTATTTTGCACATTATGAAAGATGTTTAGAGTTTCAAAAAATATATGACGGGATCTGAAATTTCACCATTTAAATATGAAATATGATTGAGGGTTCTACCTCTACTAAATCGGTGGACTTTCATGATGCAGAAAATCGACAATATCCACGTCGTATGATAATGCGGCATGTAAAACAAACCTTGAGTGCTCTCGGATAATTTAAAAATTCTTTAGTACAATTTCGCATCGTCAGAGCTCAGGTACCTCCCTCTAGGAATTAAACTGGGCGTCAAAATTACTTGCATTATTTGGTATCCCCTTAATGGTGCCGCACTAAAAAGTGATATTAGCTCCTGAGGAACGTACTAGCTCTTCAAAAGTAAAAGTACCAATCCAATGCCCAAATAGGAAAAAAAAATGAAATTCATTCCTGAATGTTGTTCATATGCGATTCCGTAAAATTTTTAAGAGAAATTTGAAATAAATTATTTCTGTGAATTTAACACTTAGGTTCTAAAACAAGTAGGATTCAGCCCTTAAAATAGTAAGCTTAAAACGTTTTCAGGATATCTTTAAATTTCGTTGTCTCCAAATAACCCAGAAGAAAACAAAAGAAAAAACTAAAACTAAGCAATAAACAAAGTTTACACAATCGATTAAGATTAAAGAAAAATATTAATTTTGGAATAATTTTCAATTAATATTATATGATAATTATCAAATACATGGATGCCATTTTGAAAACCTGTACACAGAGAGCGATAGGACAAATTGGAATATATACTTCTGGGGAGTACTTAGCATATTTTATCCCAAAAATTTGGGTTTTATCTGTGAAGAAATATTATAATAAAATAAAAAAGGAGATAGTGAACTTAAAATAACCTTAAATAACTTGATAATTTATCACTCCATATGATTCTTTGAGTTCTTAGAGTACCTTCCGTTCTCATGGTGTCTGCTAAGCTGTTGAAGACATTGAAATAAATTTGTTCTTTGTTCGTCATTTCAGGCATTTTTTGCATTCTGCACGCTACGAAAAAAAAAGAAGATAGCAAAAATATGTGGCTGATCATTTGTCTATTTCAATATTTATAATGTGTATTTTGATATGACTGGATAACTTTCATACTTGTTTGAATAGTGTCAAATGACAGAAATCAAAATATCCATTTCGAAATCACGAAAACCATCGCCATTTTACTTTCTTCAAAAGAATGAAACATTTGAAGTTGAGCCGTAAACATTTCATTGCGGTTGAAAATTAAATTAAGCTCATACAATAATAAAAATCAATAAAATAGATATTCTTACAACAGGAAGGCCACAACGACCAAGAGAACATGTAAAAGTGCCTGGAACCTACATAAAAAGTCCTGCACAATATCCAAGCAGAGGTAAGAATTAATGATTGTAGACATAATATAATTCTGAAATAAACATTGTTTTCTTTTAAAGGTATCCGACTACCCTAAAATTGTGAATTTCGCCAAAAAATGACATTTTCTTAAGATTTTATTTTATAGGCAATCTTGTTAGCTTTATAAAAATATTAAGTTTATTATTTTCCTTTCTATAGGACAAAAACTACAATTGTTTTAGCAAAAGCAAATGTTTTTTATTTTAAGCAAGATGTCGTATTTTAAAATGTTTTTTTTTATTTGAAATGTTTTTTTTAAAATTAGTCAAACATGGGCAGCGATTGCTCAAAAATTTTAGAAAGTAATTTAATGAAACTTTTTGTTTATGTTCTGTATATTAGTAGAAATGTTTTAACCTTCAGATGTATCAATCACTGTTTTGTTACAAAATTTAGAGTCCCTTTTGGTAATATAATCACTGATTTTAAGCAATTTCATATAATAACTAAAATAAATATTGCTCTAGTTTTTGTAAAAATTCAAATATTTTTTATCCTGAAGGTTATCTCAAAAATTAATAACACAAACAGCACATCAGAAATGAAAAATTGAAAATTTGAACATAAATTTTAGGTACAGTGTGTTACTTTTTGTAAATTTGTACCAATGTTTTCCCATTTTAGTAATAATAATTTCTTTTTCTCTCCTTAATTTTGGCGTACTAAGCAAATCTTACAAAAACAAAAAAATCTCCCCACATCTTCATTTTTTTAAAAAAAAATCGTTGTTGCAAGTAGTCGGATATTTTCAGTTTTCTTTTTGCTTCAAAAAACTCATATAAGGAGTGTCTCTTGTATTTACAAATATATATATTTCTTTCTTTTTTTTCTCTCTCCCTCTGTACTTATTTTTCTCTTTATCTTTTTCTCTCTCAGTGTATAGTTTTTGAAATGAAATTTCCCACAACTCAAACAGTTGTGCAAATTGTTATAAGAATCAAAATGTCTAAAAATAGCAAAACAAACAGTTTAGATCATGCGCTTAAGGATTTAGGATAATAAACTTGTTAAACACTTCTGTAAGTACGGGTCGATTCATCACTTTACATAAAACTTGTGTACCGGTGGAGGTTAGGTGGCTGAAGCTCTAGAGGGAGGGAGGGAGAGTCACTCTAGAGCTCTGAGAGTGAGATTAACGTCTCCCTATAAAGCAACACCAGGGCGATTGGCAATGGTTCCGGTTAATTTGAATCTCGGTCAGTTGACCAGGATGAAGCATGAGCTGTCACCCCCGCTTCTAACTACCAGACCAATTGGAGGACACTGAGCCTCGTCAGGTGTTACATGCACCGGTGCTCGCTCTTTCCACGGTGGACTTCCTTCACACCAGAACTCGAGCGCTGTAGCTCCGGTGCGTTAAACGTTGTCAAGATGCCATGATTCCGTTTTTCAGTAACATTATGGGTTTCAAATTTTTTCAAATTATTAGGGGGACCGAAAAGTTATATCGTTTTTGCGCATGTCAATGCTGCTTTACAGTTTATGAGTTCATTGCGTAGTTGAAAGCCGTGCCAGAGACATTTCAAAGTTAAAGTGACTTGTTTAGTTGTGAAAACCTAAACCTTAAATATTCTTTCCCCATTTTGAGTGAAAGAGCTAGCCAAATTCCAGAAGAGATTCATATCCGCCATTGCAAGCTTTTGGAGTTTCACAAGGGTAGTAATGTAACAGTTGCTACCAAAAACATTTGAGATGTTTACCCAAGTGCTTTAGATGTTCGTAAATGCCAAAGGTGGTTTTCTAAGTTCAGATCCGGTAATTTCAATTATTCCGACTCACATCGATCAGGAGTACCAACAACTTTAGACAATGACGTTATTAAGAGAAGTAAATGCGTGTCAGAATCGAGAAACTGTCAAATGCCCTTAACCAACCTTGGTCGATCATCCAAGAACATTTGCACAGATTGGTAAAACAAACAGAGCAGGTGTTTAGGTTCCACATAATCTGTCTTAAGAAAACATAGCTAACCGTTCTACGACATGCAACTTATTGTTTCAACAGTAAAATAAAGAAACCGTTTTTTGATCACTTGATCACTGCAGATGAACAATGGGTCCTGTATAATAATCCAAAACGCAAAAGACAGTGGTTCTCTCCGAATGAACCGCCACAAAGGACTGGTGGGGTATTCGTGGAATCGTCCATTTTGAAGTGCTTAAACCTGGAGAAACTGTTAATGCAGACCTTTATTGTGAACAATGACATCGACTAAATCAATCATTGATTGAAAAGTATCCAGCGGTTATCAATAGAAAAGGCGTTATTTTGCACCACGATAATGCAAGACCGCACTGCGCAAGAAAAACGCTGGAAAAAATTAATGGATTGGGAGGGAGGGGGTTATTGCCTCACCCACCATACTCGCCTGACATTGCATAAATGGATTTCCATTTATTTCGTTCAATGCAACACGTCTTAACAAACAAAAAATTTCAAAATTTGGATGATATGAAAAATGCACTCGCCAGATATTTTACTGAAAAATCAATTGATTTTTATCGATCCGGCATTGAAAGTTTGCGCACTAGATGTCAAAAGGTTGTTGCCAACGAGGGAGATTACATCATTGACTAAAAAAAAATTGTAAGAAATTTATTTACTCGAATTTACTGTAAAAAAGAACATAATTTTCCGGTCCCCCTAATACTTCTAGATAAATAAGGATGAATGACGGGCGTTACACTGAAACAGCAAAATGGTTTTATTTTAGATTTTTGCAGAGAAATTAATTGATTGCAGATGTGTTTTTGATGCATATAAACGATAGCTCTGCACGCTTGCTCGACCTTTAAGGTAAAAATGAGCTTTGTTTATCCATATAATTTCAAGGACCTAACGACATCGACTGTTGTTGGAGCAAGGAATTTCTGGGAAAATACTTCCCGAACTTCAGCTTTCATGGAAATTACATTTTGTAAGAAAACTAACCTAAGAATCATCACTTGTGTGAGAATCAATTATTAACTTGTCGTAGAATGGACTATATAAATCAACAGCTTTACAAATAATTGTTATACAAAGAACGTTGTTTGATTATTGGATGGTTATTGTCCTGACCATCAATGACAAAATATTTCACATCCGTAGAGGCGAAATACCATGCCATGCTCTTGATTACACAATTTCAAGACTTCCGATTCTTTCGAACGTTTTAACCATGAAGCGTAAAGAGCATTATATCATTAAACCTCAGTATAAGTTTTTCATCCTACGGAACATAACACATATCAGAATTTCAAGTTCGCCATTGCTCCTTACTTATCTATAAACGACTAGCTGATGAGAACATCCCAGTTTTTTAGGATTACTCACATGCTCCGTTGAGGCAAATGACTGCCACCCCAGCCAGTACAGGAATTATGACACTCGGCTTGTAATAGAGGGGGCTCGGTTTAAATCCCGAATAAGGCATGGATATATCTTCGGGGAAAGAAATCGAACTCTTGTCTGAAATGGATTCCCGTCTCGAATAGAAAGCAGTACACCCCTTCTGTTCTATGCTCGGTACATCGTTTGTAATAAAAGTCTATATTCTTCTATATTGTATTGTATGTTTCTGTTCGTCTATCTCTTGCCTTTCGTATGCATCTCAATATGAAACACACGAAAACAAGCAAATGACGATTTGTTAGTGTTGCAGCATTTTATATCCAGATGCTCAACTATTTATTAAGATAAACAAATGAAATCGAATTTAAAATCTAAAGAGTCTGTTGTCAAAATTTCATATTTTTATGAGCTGCACACAACGCCATGCACAAATCTTCTGATTTGGGAAGTTTAATTTCTACAATCTATTGTGTGATTAACTTGAAACTACTTGCTTTTTAATTATTTTGTATGTATTTCAGGTCGATTCGTAGGAAATATTCGTCATAGTGTGCATCACAGTGTACCTGGGGGACAACGCCCAAGTTTCCCCAGCCCTGGTAACTTTAGCTTTTCAGTCGTATTTTAAAATTTTTACACCTTTTGATAACTTTGGAGAATCTAGTTTACATCTTGCGAAAAATTTAATTATTCCGAGGATCACTCTAATGATGAGTATTTTTTGGTGAAAAACTGACTTTGCATATCCTATTATCACTCTGTAATGAACATTTTAAAATTTTAATCCCTTCAGTCCTGCATTCTGATATGAGTAGATAAGTAAATGAATGAATGGTTAGATACGCTATAGTACATAAATATACTTTTAATAAAAAAAATATACCATATTTATTAAAAGTTAAGCATCACCCCAAATTTTAAATGTGATTTTGTGAAAAAATAAGAAAAATAGAATAGAATGATTTATTGATATCCAATATTTACGAATTAAAAAAAAAAAACATTTAAAAGAAAGACTAATAAGAAGTGAATAATTATTTTTTTCTTAGTAAAAATTTTTAAAAAAACATACGAGAAATATTTCTTGCTCAAACTGTCAGTATTATGTACAATTATCCAAATCCAACGAACAATTTCGCCTTCAAATCTAGTCCCCATTTTCTGCACCGTCATGTTAGAAAAAATACTGCGGCTTAGATTCGAATAAATACATTATCATATAACATTCTTCTTTTTAAACACGAATCAAATTAAAACAATTTCTAATAATAGCAAACCGGGCAAAAATTAAGGTAATAAAGGAGAAAATTTATTTTAAGTATAGTTTAAAATTATTTTGAGTGCGAAATATTCTAAAACAATTTCCTCATTCCTGAAAACAAAATAAAAGAAAAAACTTTCATCTCTCACAAAATGAAGTCCTTTCGTATTCACAATCTTTCAATGTGCATCTCTACTGATTAAGATTTCTTTCCGTGTGATTTGAATTAACCCACTATATCTAACATCATTGCAAGACCTAACACCCTGGATTTGTATTTTTCTTTGAGGATGGTAAAAGAAGTCTATTTCCTACAATGACCCTACTGCTTTATATTGATAATACACTACCTGGTCAAAAGTATCCGGACACCCTTGAAAAAGTGGCTCTAGCGAGTGACGCAATTTGATACGTAATTGAAAGCTATAAAAGTGTTGGTAGTGGTTTGTCAGATTGTATTTATGCGTTTCTGAGGCAACGAGTAAGTCAAAGGAGCTTGGTGAGTTTGATCGTGGCAGTATAGTGAGATGCCACCTTTGTGGGAAATCAGTTCGTGAGATTGTGGATATTCTACAGAAGCCTAAATCCACTGTGAGTGATGTAATTATGAAGTGGAAACGTCGAGGCAATGAAACGGCAGAAAAAGAACTGGTAGGCCGAAAATACTTGGTGAACGCAGCCGTAGAACTCTGAAAAGGGTAGTGAAAAAAAATCGCAAGTCCTCGTTGGAGGAAATTTCTCTGGAGTTCCAAAGTTCATCAGGAATTAGCGTTAGCAGCAGAACTGTCCGTCGAGAGTTAAAAAAACTTGGGATTCCATCGTCGTGCAGCCACTCACAAGCCAAACATCACTCCACAGAATACGAAGCATTGATTGCAATGATGTAGAGCTCACCGTCATTGGACTGTGGACATGTGGAAAACTGTTCTTTGGAGTGATGAATCTCACTTTACAGTCTGGCAGTCGGATGGACGCGTCTGGGTTTGGCGGATGCCCGGCGAACGTTTCTTTAGTCACTTCATTGTGCCGACTGTTAAGTTTAATGGTGGAAGCATAATGGTGTGAGGGTGTTTCTCGTGGTTTGGCCTGGGTCCGTTAGTTCCTGTGATGGGAAACATGAACTCTGAGATGTATGTGAACATTCTGGACAATGCTCTACTCCCAACTCTATGGCAATATTTCGGGAAGGCCCATTTCTCTTCCAGCAGGATAATTGCTCCATTCACACATCGAGGTTTGCACAGACGTGGTTTGACGAAATGGGTGTTCAAATACTGGACTGGCCTTCTCAGAGCCCCGATCGAAATCCCATAGAACACCTTTGAGACGAATAAGAGAGCAAATTACGTAGCCAGCCAAATCGACCATCCTCACTGCAAGCACTCACTTCTTCTGTGATGAACACTTGGAAGACAATCCCTATGGTCAACTATCAAAAACTGGAGGAAAATCATCCCAAACATGTGCAGGCTGTCATGCATGCAAAAAGGGGGACCAACCTTATATTAATATGTGCCTCAGGACGCTCTAAATCCATACTACTGGGTGTCTGGATACTTTTGGCCAGATAGTGTAATAGCCTTGAAAATATGGTCGAGGCTGTACAATATCAAACTTCATAGCCATAATATGATTCCAAGTACTGTTTATGCAATATACTTTCCTTTGACCTGACAAATGCTAAGCTGTGTAAGACAGTTCAAATGATATTGTACTTCATGCGTCACTGAAAACATTTTCCACATTTTGCACATTATGAGAAGAATTAAAAATTAAAAAAATATATGCCGGGATCTGAAATTTGACCATTTAAATATTAAATATGATTGCGGGTTCTACCACTACCCAATTCGGTAGATTTTCATGATGCAGAAAATCGACAGTGACCACGTCGTATGATAATGTGGCATGTAAAAAAACCCTTGAGTTTTCGTTTAGCTTGAGTGCACTCGGTAGATTTAAAAATTCTAGAGTACAATCTCACATCAACAGAGCTCAGGTGCCTCCCTCTGGGGAGGAAACTGGGCGTCAAAATTACTTGCGTTATTTGGTATCACCTACATGGTGCTGCACTAAAAAGTGATATTAGCTCCTGAGGAACGTATTAGGTCTTCAAAGGTATAAAGTACTAATCCACAGCCCCATTAGAAAAACAAATAAATAAAATTCATTCCTGAAAGTTAATCAAAAACGATTCTGTAAAATTTTTAAGAGAGATTTGGCATAAAGTAAAACATCTGCAACTATAAAACTTTACATTGTTAAACAATCAAGATTCATTCCTTAAAATAGTAAGCTTAAAACGTTTTCAGGTTGTATATATATTTTATTGTTCCCAAATTACACAGAATGAAAACACAAGAAAAAAATAAAACTAAGCAATAAACAAAGCTTACACGATCGTTTAAGATTGATGACATATATTGATTTTGGAGCAGTTTCCAATTAATATTATTTGATAATTATCAAGTACAGCGATGCCATTTTGGAAAACTGCACACAGAGAGCAGTTGGACAAATTGAATGTGTACGTTTGGGGAGTACTTAGCATATTATATTCCAAAAGTTTGGGTTTTATTAGTGAAGAAATAATATAATAAAATAAAAAAGGATATTGTGAACTTAAAATAACCTTAAATAACTTGATAAATTATCACTCCAGTGAAACTATCAATACATATGATCCTTTGAGTTCTTAGAGTACCTTTCGTTCTCATGATGTCTGCTTAGCTATTGAAGACATTGAAATAACTTTGTTCTTTGTTCGACATTTCAAGCATATTTTGCATTCTGCACGCTACGGAAAAAAAAGGAGATAGCAAAAATGTGTGGCTGTTCATTTGTCTGTTTAAATATTTATAATGTGTATTTTGATATGACTGGATAAGTTTCCTACTTGTTTGAATAGTGTCAAATGACAGAAATCAAAATATCCATTTTGAAATTACGAAAACCATCGAAATTTTACTTTCTTAAAAAGAATGAAACATTTGAAGTTGAGCTATAAGAAATCAATTCCGATTGAAAATTAAATTAAGTTCATATAATAATAATAATCAATTAAAATAGATATTTTTAAAACAGGAAAGCCACAACGACCAAGAGAATATGTTAACGAGCCTGGACCGCAAAAAACTCGACCTGGACAATATCCAAGCACAGGTAAGAATTAACGATTGCAGACTTAGTATAATTCTAAAATAAACATTGATTTTCTCTTAAAAGTATCCGACTACCCTAAAATTGTGAATTTTGCCGAAAACAGGCATTTTTTAAAGATTTTTTTATAGGCTTCTTGTTAGCTTTATAATAATATCAAGTTTATTATTTTCCTTTCTATAGAAAAAAAACTACAATTGTTTTAGCAAAAGCAGATGTTTTTTAATTTAAGCAAGATATATATGTCATACTTTAAAATGTGTTTTACTCGAAATGTTGTTTTGAAAATTTTCAAATAGGAACAGTGATTGTTCTAAAAGTTTTAAAAGTAATTTAATAAAAAATTTTGTGTATGTTCTGTCTAATAGTAAAAATGTTTTAACTATCAGATGTATTAATCACTCTTTTTGTAAAAAATTTACAGTCCCTTTTGGTAAAATAATCACTGTTTTTTTAAGCAATTTCATATAATAAATAAGATAGATTGCTATATTTTTTGTAAAAATTTAAATATTTCTTGTTTTGAAGGTTTTTTTCAAAAATGATTAACATAACACATAACCGTCTATCCGAATTGAAAAATTGAGTACATACTTTTGGTTCAGAATGGGCCACATTTATGTTATTTTTTGTAAACTTTTACCCAATTTTTCTTATTTTAGTAATAATAATTTCTTTTTGGCTTCTTAATTTTGGTATATTTTTCTAAAGATATACTAAGCAAATCTAAAAACAACAAAAAATCTCCCCATATCTCCAATTTTTTTTTAAAAAAAATTGTCACAAGTAGTCGGCTAGCTTCAGTTCACTTCTTGCTTGTAAAAACTGATATAAGGTGTATCTGTCTGTGCGTACATACATATTTCTCTCTTTTTCCTTTTCTCTCTCTCTACTTGTTTTTCTCTTCATCCTTTTCTCTCCTTTCTCTCTCAGTGTATAGTTATTGAAATCAAATTTCCCACAACCCAGACAGTTGTGCAAATTGTTATAAGAATAGAATTTCTAAAAAATAGGACAACAAACACATTAACTCATGCGCTTAATGATTTAGGATAATACACATTTTGAACACTTATGTAAGTTCGGGAAGATTCATCACTTTTTATAAAACTTGTGTACTGGTGGAGGTTAGGCGGCTGGAGCTCTAGAGGGAGTGAATGAGTGTCTCTCTAGAGCTCTGAGAGTAAGATTAACGTCTCCCTATAAAGCAACACCTGAGGGATTGGCAAAGGTTCTCGTTTTTTTTTTTTTACTCTTGCTCAGTTGACCACGATGATGCATGAGCTGTTGCACACGCTTCTAACGACCACACCACATCAATGAGAGGACAGTAAGACTCGTTAGGTGTTACATGCACCGGTGCTCGCTCTTTCCACGGTGGACTTCCTTCACACCAGGATTCGAGCACGCTGTAGCTCCGGAGCATTAAATGTTGTCGACATGCCATGATTCCTTTTTTCAGTAACGTTGTGGGTTTTAAACCTTGTTGAAATTACGACTTTGGATTCATGAGCACCAATGACAAGCATTCTACTGGAACAGAGAAATGGTTATATTTTTGAAGTTTGAAGGGTAATAGATTGAAACTGTGTTTATATTGCTGCATATGAACGATAGCTCTGCACCCTTGCTCGACCTTAAAGGTAAAAATGAGCTTTGTTTATCCATATAATTTCAAGAACCTATCGACATCGTCTTTCGTTGGAGCGAGGAGTTTGTGTAAAAATACTTCCCGAACTTCAGCTTTCTTGGAGATTACATTTGGTAAGAAATCTAACCTAAGAATCGTCACTTGTATGACAGTCAATTAATAACTTGCCGTAGAATCGAATATATAAAACAACAGTACTTAAAACAATTGTTACTCTAAGAACGTTGTTTGTTTTTGGAGGGTTTTTGTCCTGACCATCAATGACCATGTACCCTCACATCCAAAAGTTAAGAACGAAGTTGTAAAATACAAAAAAGTCAGTAAATACAACTTTGATTGACACAAAATTTGGCAGTAAAGTAATATATATATATATTTATACATAAAACAAAATCAATAATATATACAGAAATAAAAACAATATTGAATTTTTGTAAGTTAGCAGATAATGTCATACTGGAGACTTAAACAGAATTATGTATAAAGTGAAAATAAACAGCAGAAAATGAAAAAAAGGACATTAATAGGGTATGTAATTATACAAAGTTTACACCTTTTGACCATGCTTTCAATTAGGTAGTCAACCACCGTAGATTTCAGCAATCGCCATTCATCTTGTAGAGCAGTTTCCAGCTCAATAAAAATGGCTGGAGGTGGGAAACGTGAGGAATCAGTACGGCCGAGATCATCCTAAAGATTTTCAATGGGATTAAGGTCGGACGAATATGCTGGCTACGCCATACGCGCAATCCCTTCACTCTCCTGGTAGTCATCGACGATGTGAGCTCTATGGAGACGTGCGTTATCGTCCATTAAAACAAAAATAGGGCCAACTGCTGCAGCTTACAATCTCACAATAGGTTCTAGGACTTCATCTCGATACCGGACAGCCGTCACAGAACCCCGTTTAAAGATGTGCAGGTCGGTGCGGTATCCTAATGAAATCCCTGCCCACACCATAATGCTTCCGCATCGGAATGCGTGATGTTCGGTGATTTTTTGGGGCTGATTGCGTGTTCCTTGTTTATGCCATATCCTTATACGCTTGTCATCTGGCTCCAGAGAAAATCTGGACTCATCAGTAAACATGACATTACCCCAGTCAGACGCAGTCCAATTGCCATATTCCCGGCACCACTTTAATCATGCCCCTCTTGATTGGACAGATAGAGGAAAACAAACTTGTGGTACCCGGGCATATAGTTCATTCATATGTAATCTTCAGCGTACAGTCGCTGCAGATATAGCCTTACCAATGGACGCTGTAACCATAGATGTCACAGTGTCACACGTGTGGAGGTCGCTCTACGATTCCGCTTGGCTACATAGCAATATATCGATCTTCCGCGGGGGTTGTAATCCTTGAGCGACCACCTACGGGCCTTCGGCCAACTGTCTGTGTGGTTTGGAATTGTTTGCATAAACGTGAAATTTTAGAATGATGAACACCGAAGAAAAGACCAACATCTGTGATCGACTGTTCTGCTTCAATGTGCCCCACAGCACGCCAGCGCTCAGAATCTTCCATTCGTTTTCTGGAAGTCATAGAAACACGCATGTCTTAAAAAAATTGTTCGAAAGTTTTAAACACCTTCTATCAGCACTTACAATCAACTTCTGTAACGCTTCATAAAGCTGGCTTTTTATAAGACTGCCCTTTTTGCATATTTCTTGACATGAAAGCGCGATTGGCTGTTACCTAACATATTTGCATACTTCCATCTACCTCTGCAGCTAATTGCATTCTCTTCAATTCTGATTGGCTTCAGGAAATTAGCATTTTCCTCTCCGTGCTAAACTTTTGGAAGTGAGTGTATTTCACATTTGTGGAAACGAAATACCATGCTATGTTCTTGATGACACAATTTCAAGACCTCCGATTCTTTCGAACGTTTTAACCATGAAGCTTAAAGAGCGTAGTATCATTAGTCCTCAGTATAAGTTTCCTAACACATATCAGAAATTCAAGTTCGCCATTGTTCGTTACTGATTTATAAACTACGAGCTGAGGAGCACCTGCCAATTTTATCGGATTACTCATATGCTTCGTTTAAGCAAATGACTGCCAGCCCACCCAGTATGGTGGTTATATTACTCGGCTTGTAATCAAGAGGGCTCGGGTTTGAATCCCGAATAAGGCTTGGATATATCTTCGGGAAAAGGAATCTAACTTTTGTCTGAAATGGATTACCGTCTCGAATAGAAAGCAGTGCACCCCTTCTGTTCTATGCTGGGTTCATCGTTTGTAATAAAAGTCTATATTCTTCTGTGTTTATATTGTATGTTTCTGTTCCTCTATCTCTTGCCTTTCGTATGCATCTCAATATGAAACACACGAAAACAAGCAAATGACGATTTGTTAGTATTGTAGCAATATATATCAGAATGCTGAACTATTTATTAAGGTAGACAAATGAAATGGAATTTAAGATTTAAATAGTCTGTTGGCAAAATTTCATATTTTTATGAATGGCACACAACGTCATGTACAATCCTACTGAGTTGGGGAAGTTTAATTTCTACAACATATTGTGTATTTAACTTCAAACTACTTGCTTTTTTATTATTTTGTATGTATTTTAGGTCGTATCGTAGGAAATATTCGCCATAGCGTGCGTCACAGTGTACCTGGGGGACCTCGCCCAAGTTTCCCCAGCCCTGGTAACTTTCGCTTTTCAGTCGTATTTTAAAATTTTAACATCTCATGATAACTTTTCTCTTGATCTAGTTTACGTCTTGTGAAAAATTTAATTATTCCGATGATCGCTGCAATGATGGATATTTTTTGGTGAAAGACTGACTTCACATATAATATTGTCGCTCTGTAATGAATATTTTAAAATTTTAACCCATTCAGTCCATTCTGATATGAGTATACAAGTAAATGAATAAGTGTTTAGATATGCTACAGAACATAAATGTATTTTTAATTAAATAAAATACCGTATTTATTCAAAAATAAGCAGCACATCAAATTTTAAATGTGATTTT
Source organism: Trichonephila clavata (assembly GCA_019973975.1). Taxonomy (NCBI): domain Eukaryota; kingdom Metazoa; phylum Arthropoda; class Arachnida; order Araneae; family Nephilidae; genus Trichonephila; species Trichonephila clavata. The sequence continues at coordinate 9,848 of BMAO01034452.1, read as the reverse complement.
GTAAAAATATATGAAAAATGGGAAAAAAATGATTTATTGATATCCAATATTCACGAATGAAAAAAACATTTAAAAGGAAAACTAGTAAGAAGTGATTAATTAATTTTTTTATCAGTAAAAAATTTTTTAAAAAACATAAGGTAAATATTACTTCCTCTAACCGTCAGTATCATATTCAATTATCCAAATCCAACGAACGATTTCCCCTTCAAATCTAGAAATGAATTTCTGCACCCTCGTATTGGAAAAAATACTGCGGCTTAGATTCGAGTAAATACGGTATTATATAACGTTCTGCGTGTTAAAGAAGAAACTAATTAAAACAATTTCTAATAATAGCAAAATGGGCTAAAATTAAGCAAAAAAGCGAAAAGTTATTTTAAGTATAGTTTATAATTATTTTGAATGCTAAATATTCTAAAACAACTTCCTTATGCCTGAAAACAAAACAAAACAAATAACTTTCATTTCTCACAAATTGAAGTCCTTTCGTATTAACAATCTTTCAATGTGCATCTCTATTGCTTAAGATTATTTTCAATCATATAACTTAGCCCACTATATCTAACATCATTGCAAGATCTAACACCCTGGAATTGTATTTTTCTTTGAGGAGGGTAAAAGAGGTCTTCCTACAATGACCCTACTGCTTTATAGGTATATTAATAGCCTTCAATATATGGCCGAATCTCTACAAAATCAAACTTAATAGCCAGTAAATGATTCAAAGTACTATTCATGCAATATACTTTCTTTTGGCATGGCTAATGCTAAGCTGTGGAAGACAGTTCAAATGATATTGTACTTCATGCGTCACTGAAAGTATTTTCCACATTTTGCACATTACGAAAAGAATTAATAATTAAAAAAATATAAGCCGGAATCTGGAATTGGACCATTTAAATATAAAAACGATTGAGGGTTCTACCTCTACTCAATTCGGTAGATTTTCATGATGCAGAAAATCGACAGTGTCCTCGTCGTATGATGATTCGGCGTGTAAAAAAAACCTTGAATGTTCGTTTAGCTTGGGTGCTCTCGGAAAAATTAAAATTTGTAAACTAAAATTTCGCATCGAAAGAGCACAGGTGCCTCCCTCTGGGGAGAAATCTTGGCGTCAAATATACTTGCGTTAATAAATATCACGTATATGGTTCCAGACTAAAAATTGATATTAGCTAACGGGAAATGTACTAGGTCTTCAAAAGTAAAAGTAGCAATCCACAGCCCCATTAGAAAAAAAATTTCATTCCAGTAAGTTAATCAAAAATGATTCCGTAAAATTTGTAAGAGAGATTTGGAATAAATTAAAACATCTGTAACTATAACAATTTACATTCTTAAACAATTAGGATTCAGCCCTTAAAACAGTAAGATTAAAACGATTTCAGGTTTTATATATATTTTATTGTTCCCAATATACACAGAAGGAAAACAAATGAAAAAACTAAAAGTAAGCAATAAACAAAGCTTACACGATCGATTAATATTGATGACATATATTAGTTTTGGAGCAATTTTTAATTATTATTATTTGATAATTATTCAATACAGGGAGGCCGTTTCCGAAAAATTTACACAGAGTGCAATAGGACAAATTGAATGTGTACTTCTGGGGAATACTTAGCATATTTTATTCCAAAAATTTGGGTTTTATCTGTGAAGAAATAATATATTAAAATAAAAAAAGAGAGTGTGAACTTAAAATAACCTTAAATAACTTGATAAATTATCACTCCAGTGAAACTATCAATACATATGATCCTTTGAGTTCTTAGAGTACCTTTCGTTCAAATGATGTCTGCTTAGCTATTAAAGACATTGAAATAACACACATTGTTCTTTTTTCGTCATTTCAGGCATTTTTTGCATTCTGCATGCTACGGAAAAAAAAGCAGAAAGCAAAAATATGCGGCTGTTCATTTCAATATTTATAGAGTGTATTTCTATATGACTGGATAAGTTTCATTCTTGTTTGAATAGTTTCAAAAGACAGAAATCAAAATATCCATTTCGAAATTACGAAAACCATCGACATTTTACTTTCTTAAAAAGAATGAAACATTTGAACTATAAGAAATTAATTGCGTTGAAAATTAAATTAAGTTCATATAATAATAATAATCAATAAAGATAGATATTCTTACAACAGGAAAGCCACAACGACCAAGAGAATATGTAAACCAGCCTGGACCGCAAAAAACTCGACCGGGACAATATCCAAGCAGAGGTAAAAATTAACAGTTGCAGACTTAGTATAATTTTAATTTTGCTGAAAACAGGCATTTTTTTAAAAAAATTTTATAGGCCTTCTTTTTAGCCTTTTAAAAATATCAAGTTTATTATTTTCCATTCTATAGAACAAAAATACAATTGTTTCAGCAAAAGCAGATTTTTTTTTACTTTAAGAAAGATATGCTGTACTTTAAAGTGCGTTTTGCTCGAAATATTGTTTTGAAAATAGTCATTTGAAACAGCGATTGTTTAAAAATATTTAAAAGTATTTTAATGAAAGTTGTTGTGTATTTTCTGTATGAGATATTTTGAGTAGAATTGTTTTAACTATCAGATGTATCAGTCACTGTTTTATACAAAATTTACAGTCCTTTATGTTAATATAATCACTGTTTTTCAGCAATTTCATATAATAATTAAGATAAAGTGCTATATTTTTTGTAAAAATTAAAAATTTTCTTATCCTGAAGGTTTTTTTCAAAAATGATTAACATAACCGCCTATCTGAATTGAAAAATTGAGCATAAACTTTTGGTTCAGAAATGAGCCGCGTTTATGTTATTTTTTGTAAACTTTTACCCAATTTTTCTTATTTTAGTAATAATAATTTCTTTTTGGCTTCTTAATTTTGGTATATTTTTCTAAAGATGTATTAAGCAAATCTAAAAACAACAAAAAATCTCCCCATATCTCCATTTTTGTAAAAAAAATAATAATTGTCTTAAGTAGTAGCATACCTTTAGTTCATTTCTTGCTTGTAAAAACTGATATATATAAGGTGTCTCTCTGGGAAGATATACATATTTCTCTCCTGCTCTTTCTCTCCCTCTCTACTTATTTTTCTCTCTCTTTACCTTTTCTCTCCAGTGTATAGCTGTTGATATAAAACTTCCCACAACTCAGACAGTTGTGAAAATTGTTATAAGAATAAACATTTCTATATATATATATATATAAAATAGGACAACAAACACTTTAGATCATGCGCTTTAGGATAATAAACATGTTTAACACTTCTGTAAGTACGGGAAGATTCACCACTTTTTCTAAAACTTGTGTACTAGTTGAGGCTAGGCGGCTGGAGCTCTAGAGGGAGTGAGTGAGAGTCCCTATAGAGCTCTGAGACTGAGATTAACGTCTCCCTATAAAGCAACACCTGTGGGATTGGTAACGGTTCTCGTTTTTTTTTTAATTTGCTCAGTTGACCACGATGATGCATGAGCTGGTTCACACACTTCTAACGACCACACCACAGCAATGAGAGAACACTAAGCCTCGTTACATGCACTGGTGTTCGCTCTTTAACGGTGGACTTCCTTCACACCAGTATTCGAGCACGTTGTATCTCCGGAGCTTTAAATTTTGTCGACATGTCATGATTCCTTTTTTCAGTAACGTTGTAGGTTTTAAACCTTCTTGAAATTACTATTTTGGATTCTTGAGCACCAATGACAAGCATTCTACTGGAACAGAGAAATGACTATATTTTTGAAGTTTCGAGGGTGATAGACAGCAGATGTGTTTTTGGATGCCTATGAACGATAGCTCTGCACCCTTGCTTAACATTTAAGGTAAAAATGAGCTTTGTTTATCCATATAATTTCAAGAACCTATCGACATCGACTTTCGTTGGAGCAAGGAGTTTGTGTGAAAATGCTTCCAGAACTTCAGCTTTCCCTCGAGATTACATTTTGTAAAAAAATAACCCAAGTATCGTAACTTATGTGACAATCAATTAATAACTTGTCATAGAGTCGACTAAATAAATCAACAGCACTAGAAACAATTGTTACTCTAAGAACGTTGTTTGATTATAGGATGGTTGTTGTCCTGACCATCAATGACCATATCTTTCACATTTATGGATGCGAAATACCATGCCATGCTCTTGATGACATAATTTCAAGACCTCCGATTCTATCGAACGTTTTAACCATGAGGCGTAATTAGGGACATATGATTAGTCCTCAGTGTAAGTTTTTCAACCAACGGAAACTAACACATATCTGAATTTCAAAATTGTCAATATTCGTTACTGATTTATAAATGACTAGCTGAGGAGCACCTTCCAGTTTTCTCAGATTAATCATATGCTTTGTTTAAGCAAGTGACTGCCTCCCCAGCCAGTATGCGGCCGCTGTTGCCGAGTGGTCTAGGCATCGGATAATGGCTTCCGTGTCATGAGTTCGATCCTAGTACCACTAAAGACCCGCCGAGTAGGGGAACGATGCACGTTAAATCTGTCGAGAGCTCAAACGTCCTCCCGTTGATGTGGTGTTGTAGTTAGGGGAGGGGGTGCCAGCTCATGTGTCGTCCGCGTCACTTGACCATGGTTCAAAATTACGCGGACCGTCGCCAAAATCCCTCGTGTTGCTAATCAGTGCGACGTTAATAGTCTCTCACTCACTCACCCCAGCCAGTATAGTGGTTAAGGCACTCGGCTTGTAATCGGGTGGGCTGGGGTTTGAATCCCGAATAATGCATGGATGTTACTTCGGGAAAAGAAATCGGACTTTCGCCTGAAATGGATTCCCGTCTCGAATAGAATGCAGCGCACCCCTTCTGTTCTATACTGGGATCATCGTTTGTAATAAAAGTCTATATTCTTCTGTGTTTGTATTGTATGTTTGTATTGGTCTATCTCTTGCCTTTCGTATGCATCTCAGTATAAAACACGCGGCAACAAGCAAATGATGATTTATTATTAATGCGGCATTATATATCTTGTTATTGAACTATTTATTAAGATAATCAAATGGAATAGAATTAAAGATCTAAATAGTCTGTTGGCAAAATTTCATATTTTTATGAGCTGCACACAACGCCATGCACAAATCTTCTGATTTGGGAAGTTTAATTTCTACAATCTATTGTGTGATTAACTTTAAACTACTTGCTTTTTAATTATTTTATATGTATTTCAGGTCGATTCGTAGGAAATATTCGTCATAGTGTGCATCACAGTGTATCTGGGGGACCACGCTCAAGTTTCCCCAGCCCTGGTAACTTTCACTTTTCAGTCGTATTTTAAAATTTTAACATCTCCTAATAACTTTGGAGTATCTAGTTTATGTCTTGTGAAAAATTTAATTATTCCGAGGATCACTGTAATGATGTATATTTTGTGGTGAAAGACTGACTTTGCATATCCTATTGTCACTCTGTAGTGAACATTTTAAAATTTTAATCCCTTCAGTCCTGCATTCTGATATGAAGACATTAGTAAATGAATGAATGTTTAGATCTGCTATAGTACATAAATGTATTTTTAATAAAAAAATGACGTATTTATTCAAATCGAAGCAGCATCCCTCAATTTTAAATGTGGTTTTGTGAAAATATAAGAAAAATAGAATAAAATGATTTATTGATATCCAATATTTACGAATTAATATTAACGTTTCAAAGAAAAATTAATAATAAGTGAAGAAATAATTTTTTTACTAGTAAAAGATTTTTAAAAAAAATATGAGAAACACATTTCTTGCTCAAACTGTCAGTATTATGTACAATTATCTAAATCCAACGAACAATTTCGCCTTCAAATCTAGCCCCAATTTTCTGCACCCTCATGTAGGAAAAATTACTGCGGCTAAGATTCGAATATATACATTATTATATAACATTCTTCTTTTTAAACACGAAACTAATTAAAACAATTTCTAATAATAGCAAACAGGGCTAAAATTAAGGTAAAAAAAGAGAAAATTTATTTTAAGTATAGTTTATAATTATTTTGAATGCTAAATATTCTAAAACAATTTCCTTATGCCTGAAAACAAAACAAAACAAAAAAAACTTTCATTTATCACAAAATGAAGTCCTTTCGTATTAACAATCTTTCAATGTGCATCTCTATTGCTTAAGATTATTTTCAATCATATAACTTAGCCCACTATATCTAACATCATTGCAAGATCTAACACCCTGGATTTGTATTTTTCTTTGAGGAGGGTAAAAGAGGTCTTCCTTATAATGACCCTAATGCTTTATGGGGATATTAATAACCTTGAAAATATGGCCGAGTCTCTACAAAATTAAACTTAATAGACATTAAATGATTCCAAGTACAATTTATGCAATATACTTTCCTTTGACATGACAAATGCTAAGCTGTGGAAGGCAGTTCAAATGATATTGTATTTCATGTGTCATTGAAAGTATTTTCCATATTTTGCACGTTATGAAGGAATTAAAAATTTAAAACATATACGCCGGAATCTGGAATTTGACCATTTCAATATTAAATATGATTGCGAGTTCTATCCATACCCTAATTGGTGGACTTTCATGATGCAGAAAATCGACAGTGTCCACGTCGTGTGATGATATGGTATGTAAAAAAACCTTGAGTGTTCATTTAGCTTGGGAGCTCTCGGAAAAATTAAAAACTCTAAAGTACAATTTCGCATCGACTGAGCTCAAGTGCCTTTCTCTAGGAAGGAAACTGGGCGTCAAATACACTTGCGTTAATTGGTATCACCTATATGGTGCCGCGCCAAAAATTGATATTACTAATGGGGTATGTGCTAGGTCTTCAAAGGTAAAAGTACTAATTCACAGCCCCATTACAAAAAAAAAAAGAAATAAAATGCATTCCTGAAAGTTAATCAAAAACGATTCCGTAAAATTTGTGAGAGAGATCGGGAATTAAGTAAAACATCTGTAACTATAACACTTTGCATTGTTAAACAATTAGGATTCGGCCCTTAAAAATGTAATCTTAAAAAGTTTTCAGGTTCTATTTATATTTTATTGTTCCCAAATTACACAGAATGAAAACACAAGAAAAAAATAAAACTAAGCAATAAACAAAGCTTACACGATCGATTAAGATTGATGACATATATAAATTTAGGAACAATTTTCAATTTCTATTATTTGATAATTATCAAATTCAGCGATGCCGTTTTGGAAAACTGTACACAGAGTGCAATAGGACAAATCGAATGTGTACTTCTGGGGAATACTTAGCATATTTTATCCCAAAAATTTGGGTTTTATCTGTGAAGAAATAATATATTAAAATAAAAAAAGAGTGTGAACTTAAAATAACCTTAAATAACTAGATAAATTATCACTCCATTCAGACTATCTAAACATATAATCATGTTGTTTTTAGAGTACCTTTCATTCTCATGATGTCTGCTTAGCTGTTGAAGTATTAAAATAACTTTGCTCTTTTTTTGTCATTTTAGGCATTTTTTGCATTCTGCACATTGCGAAAAAAAAAGCAGAAAGCAAGAATATGCGGCTGTTCATTTGTCCATTTCAATATTTATAGTGTGTATTTCTATACGACTGGATAAGTTTCATTCTTGTTTGAATAGTTTCAAAAGACAGAAATTAAAATATCCATTTCGAAATTACGAAAATCATCGACATTTTACTTTCTTAAAAAGAATGAAACATTTGAAGTTGAACTATAAGAAATTAATTGCGGTTGAAAATTAAATTAAGTTCATGTAATAATAATAATCAATTAAAATAGATATTCTTACAACAGGAAAGCCACAACGACCAAGAGAATATGTAAACCAGCCTGGACCACAAAAAACTCGACCTGGACAATATCCAAGCAGAGGTAAAAATTAACAGTTGCAGACTTAGTATAATTTTAAATTAAAAATTGTTTTTATTTTAAAGGTATCCGACTACCCTAAAATTGTGAATTTTGCTGAAAACAGCCATTTTTTAAAAAAATTTTATAGGCCTTGTTAGCTTTATAAAAATATTAAGTTTATTATTTTCCTTTCTATAGAACAAAAATACAATTGTTTCAGCAAAAGCAGATGTTTTTTACTTTAAGAAAGCTATGCTATACTTTAAAGTGCGTTTTACTCGAAATATTGTTTTGAAAATAGTCATTTGAAACAGTGATTGTTTAAAAAGATTTAAAAGTATTTTAATGAAAGTTGTTGTGTATTTTCTGTTTGAGGTATTTTGAGTAGAATTGTTTTAACTATCAGATGTATCAATCACTCTTTTATACAAAATTTACAGTCCCTTATGTTAATATAATCACTGTTTTTCAGCAATTTCATATAATAATGAAGATAAAGTGCTATATTTTTTGTAAAAATTAAAAATTTTCTTATCCTGAAGGTTTTTTTCAAAAATGATTAACATAACCGCCTATCAGAATTGAAAAATTGAGTATAAACTTTTGGTTCAGAATGAGCCGCGTTTATGTTATTTTTTGTTAACTTTTACCCAATTTTTCTTATTTTAGTAATAATAATTTCTTTTTGGCTTCTTAATTTTGGTATACTTTTCTAAAGATGTATTAAGAAATCTAAAAACAACAAAAAATCTCCCCATATCTCCATTTTTTTAAAAAAAATAAAAATTGTCTTAAGTAGTCGCATACCTTCAGTTTATTTCTTGCTTGTAAAAACTGGTCTCTCTGTGTAGACATACTTATTTCTCTCTTTTTCCTGCTCTCTCCCCCTCTCAACTTATTTTTCTCTTTCTCTTTTTCTCTCCTTTCTGTCTCAGTGTATAGTTATTGAAATAAAATTTCCCACAACTCAGACAGTTGTGCAAATTGTAATAAGAATAAAAATTTCTAAAAAATAGTACAACAAACACTTTAAATCATGCGCTTAAGGCTTTAGGATAATACACTTGTTAAAAACTTCTGTAAGTAGGGGAAGATTCTTCACTTTTTCTAAAACTCGTGTACTGGTGGAGGTTAGGCGGCTCGAGCTCTAGAGGGAGTGAGTGAGAGTCACTCTAATGCTCTGAGAGAGATCAACGTCTGCCTTTAAAGCAACACCAGAGCAATTGGCAACGGTTCTCGTTTTTTTTAATCTTGGTCAGTTGACCACGATGGCTGCATGCGCTGTCACACACGCTTCTAGCGATCACAAAACAGCAAATAGGACACTGACCCTTGTCAGTTGTTACATAAACCAGTGCTTGCTCTCTCCACGGTGGACTTCCTTCACACCAGGATTCAAACACGCTGTAGCTCTGGAGCATTAATTTTGTCGACCTGCCATGATTCCTTTTTTTAGTAACGTTGTAGGTTTTAAACCTTGTTGAAATTACTATTTTGGATTCTTGAGCACCAATGACAAGCATTTTACTGGAAAAGAGAAATGACTATATTTTTGAAGTTTGCAAGAGGATAGATAGCAGATGTGTTTTTGGATGCCTATGAACGATAGCTCTGCACCCTTGCTTAACATTTAAGGTAAAAATGAGCTTTGTTTATCCATATAATTTCAGGAAAATATCGGCATCGTCTTTCGTTGTAACAAGGAGTTTGTGTGAAAATACTTCCCGAACTTCAGCTTTCCTGGAGATCACATATTGTTAGAAAACTAACCTAAGAATCGTAACTTGTATGACAATTCCTTGCCATAGAATCGATTATATAACAAAACAGTACTAGAAACAAATGTTGCAATAAAATCGGTTTTGATTATTGGGTTGTTATTCTCCTGACCATCAATGACCATATCTTTCACATTTGTGGATGCGAAATACCATTCCATGCTCTTGATGACACAATTTCGAGACATCCGATTCATTCGAACGTTTTAACTATGAGGCGTAAATAGCGTAATATGATTAGTCCTCAGTGTAAGTTTTTCAGCTTACGGAAC